>CM070082.1:8970774-9217045 GCA_036250285.1 Pyrocoelia pectoralis
AGTTGGAAAAAGATACTGTGTGAGGCACCGCAGTACCGGCTCTGAAAATAACGCCCCGATACGATGAATGTTGTAATAACAGTGAGAGTCATTCCGATGACACTAACTATAGCGTAAATTATTCTTCTATTTTTCTATTTCTTGAGATTGTTCTTCTCCTTTCAAGATTGCAAAGAATATCTTGGTCTGATTTTGACGTTCCCATGACAAATTTATTCTTTTAGTTTGCAAGCCTTTTAACTTTTACCTTTCATGGTCCTCTTTTTGGATCTAGATATCATTTCTGCTTCACTTCGATTTCTGGCTCTTCGAGTATTGCTTAATTCTTAGGTTTTTCATTTCCAATATTCCTTTTTTCATTCACCGTCCACAATTTCTATTGATTATCCAATACTTTCCCTCTAATTCCTGGTGTCTCATTCTGTCTAGATATTATTTTACGTTCTCATTATTTTGAAATTTTTTTCATCCTTGAATTCGATAAATTCTTCTTCATTATACTCTTACTCTCTTGATGTAAACTTTCACTGTTATATTTTTAAAGTATATAAACTTACCACCTTCACTTATTTCCAAAAAATCTATCCAAGGTTGACAAAATTAGATATTTTGGTTTCTAAGCCCAATGCCACTAGAAATACTACCCAAAATTTCCTAAATCAACAATTTTTTTGCTTAAATGACCTCCATTACTTATATAGAATTCATATAAGCCCGTGAAATAGGTAAATACCTAGGGTATAATTTAAGCTTCATATTGTAAATAATAATTTTCAGGAATAGGTGAGCTCCATGATATAAAAATCAAACTAAATGATGCTTACGTCCACCTACTATGTATGTGCTATTGATTTTCCAAATAGTTTTCACACACGTGTCGATACAAAGGAAAGATATTTTAAACATTTATCATAAATAGATATACACTACCTTACGTTTCATTTCTTTTCTAATTTGAATAGTAGAATAATAATTTTTTTAGTGGTGGATTTTTTTCGAATATTCGAATGTGTAATCGACCCCGAATAAAACGAATGAAGTAATGGCCAGAACAAAGAAAATTGGTTCGTTGGTTTATTTCGATGACAGACGGCAGGTATGCCTACTACCTACTTTATTGTCTTCATATCATATTACTTCTATTTCTCATTTACAAATTTCTTTCGATCGACAATATTTTATGAATAGTAAATAACACGTTGTACACGATATTCGTAACATCATATTATTACGATACTCGACGGCTTATCATTTGCAAGAAACATAGTATCGGCAAAACGGTCTTGTTTAAAGGCAGAAAACCTAGACATGTTAAGTTTTCTTGCACATAACAAGAAATAGGAATTAGTTATTTAATTTAGAAATAAAATGTGATTTCAGTGCCGCAACTAGACTTTTTGGCACCCGCTGCAAGATTTGTAGATGGACCCCTATTATAAAACTTAATTGTGCAATTGTTGAACGCCTGTGTGAATATGTATTGACAGAGTATTTTATTTGACAATTTAACAATTTGCATTACTAGTACCTATTTATAAGGTCGAAAATCTTAATACTAATTAAAATTAAATGACCAGTAAACTGGCACACAACTTTCCCGTGTTTACTACAATGACGTATTAAATAAAATAGTTTTTTTCCATAATAACTCAAAATAAAATAGTTTTTGCGTAATAACTAAAAAAAATAAAAAAAAATTAATGTAGAGTGTGTAGTATACAGGGTGATTCATTAAGAATGTCCAATCTCTGAACTGTAGATTCCAGACCTCGAAATATGATGATTCTGCCCAACATGCCTTATACAAATATTGATAGTTTCCGAGATACCGGGTGTTTAAAGTTTAAATATGAATTTTGATTTTCGCAATAACTTTCTATTTTTTCACAATTTCTTTTTGAAAATTGGCAGTTTTACCTTTTTTTGCATGAGGATTGCCAATTTGGACTCTAATTTAGCATTGCTAATAGAGGGCGCTAGTTATACTTGGTTGTGTTTAGTAAATCTAAGCAAAAATTTTTTTCGGCTGAACTATTAGCAAACTAATAATAAAATATGGAAAAGCGTTAGATTCTGCAAAAAAAAGTTACTCTTGTTTGATTCGTGTAACTCGATCAGTTATCGAGTTATTTGCTTCTAAACAGTTCAATAAATTTTAATTTAAAAAAAAAATTTATTCTCTAAATGTGTAACAACAATAAACTATTATTTATGATCCGTTTTCGCAAAGATCTCTTCATATCAAATAACCCTTGTCTATTATTTTTAATCACATTAATTAATTGTTATTGCGAAAATCAAAATTCATATTTAAACTTTAAACACCCGGTATCTCGGAAACTAGCAATATTTGTATAAGGCATGTTGGGCAGAATCATCATATTTTGAGGTCTGGAATCTACAATTCAGAGATTGGACATTCTTAATGAATCACCCTGTATACAGTTGAATCGCGTTAATCCGACATTTAACAGTCCGACACGCTCGGTAGTCCGACGTACTGTCACAAGCGTATCCTCCTGTACAACATACATAATTCAGTTTTAATGTTTGTTGAACATACATATTATTATAAAGTGTTATGTTACAGCAACCGGAAACGCTATACGTAAACATAAATTTTTATTACTGTACTGTACATAATAAATCTGTATTTTAAATTTTCGTCAAAATTCAATTAAAAAAAACATTTTTGGTAATCCGACACCCCCTCGGGCCGGTAACTGTCGGATTAACGCGATTCAATCAGAAAACGATTTTTAATTTTCTCCTAAAATAATATACAGGGTTTGTCATAAATATTGTTAATATTTTGTTCATTTACAAGTAAATTGGTATACATATATTATACTCGATTAAAAGAGTCGTATGTCCTTCCTCTACTTCACTGTACAATTTTACTTCTTCATTTTTGTTAGCAAAAAAGTTATGAATTTTTAAAGTTTTCAACTGCCAGTAGTTTTTTATGAACTATATGTATAACATTTCAAAAAATAAAAAAAATGCTTGGAGCAGATTTTGAGAAAATCATAAATGAGAATGAGAAAATTATAAGTAAAAGTTCTGGTCCTTTGGCTACAATTTCCAATTTTCAAATTTTAATTAAGTTAAACGGTTCTTGAGCTAGACCCTAAAAAGTAAAAACTTGGAGAATTGCTATATTGGTCGGAATTTTGAATTCAGAAACAAACGAAAAACGGCGTTTTACTTATAACCATGTCTACTAACTTTCCACGAAGGGAAATTAGATTGAGTTAAAATTTGAATGTTTGCTCCCAAAATAACGCCCCTAATTTGGACGCATTTGGGCGGATTTTGAAGAGAAGCTTGTTTTACCAATAAAGTTTTTTTATAGACCTTTGTTTTAAGTTTCATCAAAATCGATCTGGGTAGTTTAGGCTCCACAGCCATAACGTACGCACCCACCCCCCACCCACCCACGCACACACGTACCCACAGACAAACATTTCTCAAAGATGGTGGTTTTGGACTTAAGAGGACCCAAAACGTTGACATTCATCAAAACCTCGAGATCGATTTTTTTCGATTACATTACTTTCCCTACATATGTGTATCCACGGGAAAGTAAAAATGTAAGAATGTCTTAATGTCAAAAAAAGTTGGCTATAAACGTCCATATACTCTAGTATTAGCTGAGGCGAGTATTTGGTCCTATTTCTCATTGATAACGATGGATTATTGGGCCTTAGACACGTGTAGCTGCAAGTGTAAGTTTTCTTAACATTTATCACCTTCATAATTAGAATTTTTCAAATTAAAAGATTGTACGAATAAGGAATAAAACAAATAAAACGAATTTTTTTCTGACATTGGTTTGTGTGGAAAAATCAGCCCAGGAAATTGACAATAGTTTTTACCAGAGTTAGACTTGGCCATGGATGTTTTCAGGCCCATTTGTTTAAATTAAACATAATTGAAACCGATTTATGTCAAAAGTGCTCAGTCCCAGAAACTCTGGATCATATCTTTTTTGAATGCAAATTACATGAAACTGAAATACGGAAAGTACACAGTAAACTATTACAACTTAGAATACCCAATAAACCTCTGTTTAAATGATAATCTCCTTTTAAGATACATCAAAGATGCCGACATGACCATTTAAATTACCGCAACCTCGCCTTGTTTTGTTCGTGCAGGAATGCCCCGAGGGACCGCAGCGCAGGGCGAGAAGATTTGTGACCCCGTGGAAATCCTAAACCGAGAATTCTATAACTATAAAGTAGCTGGTTGTATGAGCATAACTTATGCATTAAAACCAAAAAAACAAATAAATAAATAAATAAATAAAAATAAAAAGCTATTGGCACCTGTGTCTCCTCTATTTCCATCCACACCTTTCCAGAGGACAGAACATCATATCTTTCCAAGGACACTAAGCTCCTCCAGGAATCTCTTCAATTTCTTCGCGCCGTGCGCGTCATACCTTAACAGATCTTTCAGTGAAAAATCCTTTATGCCATACTTACTCCTTGTTTGTTCGAGTTGTGGACATTCCACCAGTATGTGTCACCTGACAACCTGACATCTTTCATACACTGGGCCAGCAATACCTTTTAGAAGGTGTCCTAATCTCAGTCTGGTGATCATCACCTGTTCTTTGTGCGTCAACTGTTTCATTTTGCAACCACTTACTGAATCCGTTATCCTTCTCAGGTGCCCGCCGGTCTCTGCCCATTCGTCTTGCCACTTATCTACGTCAGACTGGTTTTCATATGCTGCTTGGCCACTGCAAGTGACTTGCACTGGGCTACGTGGTCTCTCGTCCAAGACGGATCATCTGGGATGGGTAACATGGTTCGACGTTTTGACAGGAGTGGTACCCCCGATTCAACATATAGATTCGGTCTCGGAGTCGTATAGAAAGCATATCGAATACTGTTATTCGAATTCGAATATTTTTTTAACGAATATTCGAATAATACAAAAATTAAATTTGCCACCACTAAATTTTATCCCACAAACGCTGAATTTTTTTGTTCCATCGATCCCTAGTAGAAAACGAAAGCTTTTAATTTGGCCTTTCAGTACTTAAATTATCTCTAATCAAGCGCAACCACGGAATATAGACCATGATATTGCTTGTCATATATAACGAGGAGCAATAGCTTCTCTTCAAAATTTCATTCCAGTCATCCCTTCAGAACAATTTCGTAAGACCGACGCTAATTTGCCATTACTCCATTGCTTATGGGTATTGCCTTTACTGCTGAAAAGGATTTTAAGGAAAGGAAAAAACTAGTCAGTGAGTTTATTCACGTCATTATCGTCCCTGCTGAACCTTGGGGATACACTCTCTGAATGCACTACAGTTACCCATTGTTTTTATGCTCCATGGTTAGTTGCGGTCCCAGTTGGCTTCTGCCAATTCCTTCTCGTTAACGTAAGGTATACCACGTACGAATAAAAAAGAGAAGAAAATAGAAAAGCTAAATTTATAAGTCTGCAACAAAGGAAAAAAGGACATTTGAAACTTTATTCTGAAAAAAAGAAGCTGGGGCGGATATAAAAAAAACGGGCGGTAGCTGCTGAGGATATTTTCGGTGACCATAAACACATAAGGTGAGCGGTGAGTATGAATAAGGAAAGGATAAGAAAGTGGATAAAATGGACAAGAAGAAAGGAAAAAGGGGGGAAAGGATTCCAAAAGAATCCGAAATGAATGGCAGAAGGAGCGGCACAATGGAAGCGTCTGAGCAGGGAAACGAACCGATCTAGAAAAAAATACGTGCGGCGGAAGACGGAAAACTGTAACGATGTACATCATATACGTGAGACAGAACAAGACTACAAAGGATTAACAAGGCATCTCAAAAAAGCGATAGAAGCCATAAGGCTGCTAGAAAATAATTATAGAGGCACAGAGCTTTTAAAATCGGCGTTAAAATCAGCATAATCTAGATAAATGAAGGAGAGCGTTCATCCAATTGACTTCTGAGGCCATCCATGAAAATTGTTCGTGCACATTCAGGCGGGAACGCGCAATTGCATATTCAAATGTTGCCACGGCACCTCGTCTTTAAAAAACCGACACAGATAACGAGTACCTTTTATTTATTAGCGGCCGATGGAACGAAAGAAATGAAGCTCCGCTGAAGGCTGGTTCAGTTACATTCTGAAGGAAGGTTAACGCCGAGAAACGTACATTCCATTCAGGTAAACGGTAGAGTTTCCCAGCGATCGGTGTTGTAGAATTTGACTCTGTGGCGAGGTGGTAAAATAAAAATTTGAGTGGAATTACTTGTTGTTATCGCTAAAATTACTTATGGATTGCCACAACGTAAGTTTAAAGAAAACTAATTAATTCCTCATTTCCAGTTTTCAAATTGTCACCCTGTATATTTTATAAACCGCATGGAAAATGAATTTAGTACAGTAAATCTGTTGAAAAAAAAGGGGTTTGCTGTGCAAAAGGTCGGGTGAGTTCTGATTTTTTAGTATGTTATTATTGTTGGGCTGGTAATGTAAAATCCAAGTTTGCGACCATGACGCGCTTCCGCGCGCAACCTGGTATCGAAAAAACACAACAATTATGTTTTTTCCTAAAGGGTTGGCTTTAACAGAAATAATATTCATTACAAATTTAAACTAGATTACATTTGCTCCAGTTTGCGCCCAAAACCAGATCTATCGCTCAAATAGTCACTGAGATAAAGTGTTTCAAACATCACGTTTGTTTTTAAAAAAAGTTGGAAAATTTGTGTTTTCATTAAATACTTCCTAAACTAAGATTTTTAGAGAAAACGTCATATAGTTAAAGCACGTAAAGATGAGTAAATTTGTAATAAATCGAGTACAACAAGACGTCTTTATGACCAACAGTTCAAGATACTTATTAACACGTTGACTGCCGTGGCGTTTTTTATGTATTATACGTTTGGACCAAAGGGCATATCAAAATTTTCATCATTTGGGCCGTAATGCGCAGAGATAGATATCCATAAATAATGAAGTCCCACGAAGGAAATTTTCAAATATTCATCACTCCTGCTAAGAAAATCGAGAAAATGTGTCTCGGTCATAGGGACCGAGCCGGCGCGGTGTAAAAGGTAGTGAATGTTTTACACAGGCGCCGTAAATGGAAAAATTTTACGCAAGAAACTGGCGCGACGCAGCGCTTCTTCTAGGCCAACTCGGCCAATTTGCACAGTCGAAACAATTTTATGCCGAGCGTCTGGCGGGTGGGATGCGAAAAACTGTGACCGAGCCGGCGTGGAGAGCAAAATTTTTCGCGGTCGCATAGACCGCGTCGGCTTGGGGGAATGTTATTTTCTCGGTCATATTGACCGAGGCGGCAGTCAACGTGTTAAACAGTTGTTTAAAGGTGATGCTGTGTAGAGGTGTTTTATGGATGAGGTTTTTGACTTGAGAGAGACGCTACAAAATACACAAAAGCAGCAGGTGGTGTGTTACGCGACCCTCGTAAAAAATCACACGCTTCTCCTTCACTTCTATGCCTTGCGTCTGCTTCACTAGTCAGTTAGGTCTATCGGTTGTTTGGTAATGTTTATTATTGCTTTTGCGCTCAGATTTTTTGTCCAGTGAATGACCATGTCAACTCCCGCCAGGAATTCACCAAACCAAGTAGCTTGATTTGAAATATAATAGCTTGGCTTGGGCTTGGAAGTCAAGCTTTTTATGAAGAAAAGCTTGATTTGGCTTGATGTTTGCGAATGCAGACTTGGCTTGGTTATCAAACTTTCCCAAGCTTTATCAAGTTTTTTGCAAACTAGAACTAATTCAGAACAATTCAACTTTAAAAGTCATTGTGTGTTGTGTGCAGAGGAAATAACGAATGCATTCCTGGAAACTCAGAAGAAAATGAAAGTACCAGAACAAAATGTTGTGCACAAAGTAGAGCTAGAGTCTGTGAGGGATTCCTTTTTAAAGGGAGCTGAAAACGAGGGAATGAATGGGCACAAAGAATAATTGATCGGATTAAGGACCAGGACTTGCCCGCAAAGGACGCTAGATACCACCTCTTTTGTCAAAGGAAACTATATCGGCTACCTACCCAAACAGGGGCTTTCTCCCTGACATTCGAACTGTTATGACGCGCCTGTTCAAACAATACGGTGAATATATTGTGATTGCTGAAACAGCCAATCAAAAATGCACTGTCTGTTTCAGAAACTTGGGGAACAAGATTCTCACAAATTCGTGGTATGAGAACCAAAGAAAAATTACGTGTGTTGAAGGTTGCCGCTGACATGATACTGGGTGATATTCGCACTCAGATGTACAATATATCTAAGTATACACCTCCTGACAATTTTTTGGTCAATGTGGAGACTGTAATCCCGGAATCCGTGCTTGTTTTCTAGATAAGTGGAGAAAGAAATGCAATTCTCTTTCACACGCATTGATTAGTGCAGTGCGACCACTGCGTTCTTTCATATCATCTCTTTTGAATGCCGTCAGATGTATTTGTATGATGTCAACATTTAAACTTGTAATGATAATAATTAATGTTAATTGAAAACAGTTATTTGTACAATACAATTTTTCAACTCAAGCTCAAAGTTTGACACACGAGCGTAGCGAGTGCATCAATTGAGCGAGAGTCGGAAAAACATTTTCTTCTCGTGATTTACACAAATTTTTTTCTAAAACTGCATAATAATCAAAGACTATCATATAATTAAAAAAATATTCATTAATTTTTGATTTATAATCTTAAATTTTGTCAGTGTTGACAGTTTATTGAATTCATTTGTTTTCCTGCAATAGATAAATGGTATTGACAATACTGTTTATTTTCATCACAAGAAAATACAACTTTCCTCACTGATTTTACAAAAGAAAATACAATTTTCTAAGGCAGTTTTAGAAAAATAAATTAAATGAACTAACATCGTGTGCAATGTTTTTTACTTTCCGAGTACGAAGTAAAAGTCAAGTATTGTATTAGTCTTACAAAAAAAAATTGACCCATGCAAATTTTTACATATCTTTGCGTTTCTGAATACGTAGATTCAAAAAATGGAAAAAAAAATTCCGTCTGTCGTCTGTAGTCTGTTGTCTTTAGTCTGCAGTTTAAGAGTATTTTTTTCTGAATTCAGCAATATATATTGTGCTATATTTATTTTTTGAAGAAAGTGTTAATACGAGGGAAGTCTCGTGGCAACTTGCCAGAATCACTATATAATAACGGAGACCTGTGTATATGTGTGTGTTGCTGTGCACTTTTCGGTCTTGCGCGTGCGCGACAGTCCTGACAAATAATGCGGGTGTGATATTTTAAAACCAAAGCTATTATAACCTACAATCACAGATACCCCCGCAAACCACGCAAAACGCGAGAATCGCGTGTACCTCTGTTTATTTATTTATAATAACTAAAATCGTGTTCAGTCCATTCGCTTTAAACAACTTTATAATATCTTCAACTATTGATCGTATAGACTTATTGTTGTGTTTGATTTATAGCAAATTTACTCACCTTTAATTTATATATTTGACGTTTTCACTAAACATTTTAGTTTAGGAGCTATTCAACGAAAACTGAAGAAAAATCACAATTTTCCAACTTTTTGAAAATACCGAGTTATTTTGAAATAATTTATCTCAGTGACTATTTGAGCTACAGAGCTGCTTTTGAACTCAATCAGTAGCAAATGTATTTTAGTTTAGGCCGGGCGCAAAATGAGACGCAGCTTGGTGAGGTGACGCAGCGTAAGTCACGATAAGTGATTCAGGAGAGACAACTGCGACCGCGGTTACCGCGCAAATACGATAGCAATTTTCACTTCGCAGTAGGCTACACCACAGTACTGAAAAATGGCAGCCGTTACTGCACTTACGATTGACTTCAGAAGACGAGGTCGAATCTGAAATAGTATCTTGTAACTCTCAGAGGGCTAATAAAAAGTCAGGGAGAAGCTTGTACATGAAAAGAAGAAAAACTCATGGAGAATTTGGTTTAACTAAAGAATTTCGTGACGAAAAGTTCACCAATTATTTTCGGCCAATTATTTTGTCCTCATGTAGTCTAATAACTCGTTTCGTACAAAACTTGTCGAATCCGAACGGCCTCAATTAGTTTTTCTTCCATGTTTGTTATCACTCACCGTGATTTTAGAACGAAAACTGCGGCAACTACACTGAGTTCCGCAGGATCACGTTAAGTCAAAACTGCATCACGTCACGCTGCGAAGTAATATGCGCATTGACTATTTTTATTTAGGTCCACAAAAACTCACCATGACGCACGCTGCGTCACCTCACCAAGCTGCGTCCCATTTTGCGCACGGCCTTAAATTTGTATGGGTATTTTTTCTGTAATACTAACCGTTTAGGAGATATTTTTAAAAAATAAAGAAGTCGAACATTTTGATGTTTTTCCGACACCAGGTCGCAAACTTGGATTTTACATTACCAGCCCAACACTAATAACTAGTGATGGCAATTTTTTTCGAATATTCGAATATTCGAATGTATAATCGGGAATTATTCGAATACTTAACAATACCACTATTCGAATTAGAATAAAAACGAATAAAACGAGATAAACGAATAAAACGAATGAAACGAATAAACGATAAAACGAATAATAAAACGAGTAAAACGAATGAAACGAATAAAACGAATGAAACGAATGAAACGAATAAAACGAATAATGGCCAGAACAAAGAAAATTGTTAAATTAAGAAAAGAGAGAACTTCGTTGGTTTATTATTGAGAGATGACAGACGGCAGGTAGACCTACTACCTACTTTTCATTTCATGGAATTATTTCTCATTTACAAATTTCTTTCGACCGACAATATTTTATGAATCGTAGATAAAACGTTGTAGGTACAATATTCGTATTGTAAATAGCTATTTCAGCATTTCTTTTCTGTCAGCTTAAAGTCATTCACTATTCAATAACACCCTTTTACAAGTCGTAATGAACTGTAATTTATTGTTTGTTAGTGTAAAAGGTTTTCGGTAAATCAGATCAGTGAACACGTTTCTCTAAACATTACCTACAATAATCCTCAACCACGCAGGGTGATTTTAACAGGAATTATTTTCATGGTATTGTGAAGCTTGGACTTTGCTTATTTAAGTTTATGCATTTTACCCGCCTTTGATGATAATTTATTCATTTAAAGGATTATCTAAGCATTTAAATATAAATTTTTAATTTAGTTCAAATTATTTCTCACCCTAGACGACTACATTATTGTGATTTATGAGTAAAGTGTGGCAATATTTCGTGAAGAATACGAGTGATGCGGTAGTTACTTGCAAAATTTGCAATAAGTGTCTTAAATTTAATGGAGCAACAACAAGTAATTTACTATTCAAATGTTTATGCTTAAATGAAACTTCCATTGGGGAATGCTCTACTAGGTAGGTAGTATAAAACTAGTCCAACGAATAAAAGGAGTAAAACGATAAAACGAATGAAACGAATAAAACGAATACAACGAATAAAACGAATACAACGAATAAAACGAATAAAACGAATACAACGAATAAAACGAATACAACGAATAAAGCGAATACAACGAATAAAACGAATAAAACGAATACAACGAATAAAACGAATTCAACGAATAAAACGAATCAAACGAATAAAACGAATTTTTTTCTAACTATTATTCGAATTCGAATAATTCTATGTATATTCGAATATATTTTTAACGAATATTCGAATAGGAGAAAAATTAAATTTGCCACCACTACTAATAACCAATCAAAAAAGCACAACTACCCGACCTCTTGCATACCAAAATGCTTTATTTTACTGGGCTAATTACAGGGTGTCCATTTAGTAGCCCGTTCTTCAAGTACGGCTTTATTGTTAAATTTATTAAAAAATAAATATACGGGATTGCAATTAGGTTGGATGAAGCACATTTGCAAATTATTTAGACACATACAGGGTGTCTCCAAAAAGTATGGCGCATAAAACGTATATTTTTTTAAATGGAATGATCCACTTCTTTTAAGCGCAAATGTAGGGGCCTTGGGTGAGCTTTTCAGTCGTACATTATTTTTTTATTAATACATGGCGTTGTCAAGTTATTAATTAATACATATTTTTTTGCTAAATATCAACCCTTCCATTATGCGCTTGTATTTTTTTAACGTCTTGTTTTTGTTTTTACATAAGTTCGGTGGTGGACTTGGGTTGAATCAGAGTATTCAACCGCGACGAAACATAAAATTATTTCATACCGGATGTTCACTTTTTCTTGCTCCAAACATCGACATTTTCAAACTAATTTTTCTTCATTTTTTTAAATGGCACACCCTATTTATTATTGCATATTTGGAATCCCCGGTCAATTTTAGTGCAACTTTATTAAGCTTACCTTATACCTAAGTGCGGTAGTTTTTTCGTAAATTGAGATTTTCTATTCCTTACGGCAGTAGATGGTGGCGCGATGGACGAGGCAACGCATAGGCCGGACACTCGAATCGAGGATACCGTTCAAAATGTTTGCCGTCTTGTACTAAGCACGAGTCTACTCTTTTGGTGAATGATTTCATCACTTCATTCAACATAGCTGGAGTAATGTGGTGAAAAGACTGTGGAATCCTCTCCATCATGTTCTATCTAGTAGTTGCACCATTACGATAAAGGTATTCACTAATTTGTTGTCTGACTTCTATGGAAAAGTGAGTCGGAGTTCCGTTCAGTTGCAACCACATTATCTCCGTAATGTAGCTAGGAAGATGCTGAGTTAAATTTTGAAAGTCTTCTGTCAAGAAATTTAAAAAGATTTGTCCTGTTAGTGGATTTTCAAAAAAATAAGGACCAAGTACATAGTTATGCACGATTCCTCCCCAAACGTTGAGACTCCAGTTATGTTGGAAATGGTTGACGCGGATAATGTGCGGGTTTCGCGTGCCATAAAAGTGAAAGTTGTGTCTGTTTACAAAACCATTTCTATGGAACGTACATTCGTCCGTAAACAGCACATATTTAATAGTTATTTATGTATCAAGGGAATTATAAGGGTCTTAATTACCGAGGGTAAAGTTTGCGTCCCGAGGGCCTTGCGCCCGAGGGACAGCAATTACCCGAGGTAATTGAGACCCATTAATTCCCGTGATACATAGATAATTTTATTTCTGACCGAGTTTAATAAAATTTGTTCATTTCCGGTATATTTGATTCAGGTATCGTCGATTGCAGTTTTGGTTGTTGCTAGGTTACTTGTTCATAAAAGAGCCGTAGAGGGAATTATAGCGTCTTTATATCCCAAGGGAGTTATGACACTCTTTATTGGTATCGTAACTATGACAATATAAGCTTATAATATCACTGTCAGAAATAAAAAAATAAATAGAACCTTATTTCATCGCATCCTCGATTCGAGTGTCCAGCCTATGCGTTGCCTCGTCCACGCGCCTTAACCATCGCGCCACTATCTACTGCCGCAAGGAATAGAAAATCTCAATTTACAAAAAAACTATCGCACTTAGGTATAGGGTAAGCTTAATAAAGTTGCACTAAAATTGACCGGGGATTCCAAATATGCAATAATAAATAGGGTGTGCCATTTAAAAAAATGAAGAAAAATTAGTTTGAAAATGTCGATGTTTGGAGCAAGAAAAAGTGAACATCCGGTATGAAATAATTTTATGTTTCGTCACGGTTGAATACTCTGATTCAACCCAAGTCCACCACAGAACTTACGTAAAAACAAAAACATGACGTTAAAAAATACAAGCGTATAATAGAAGGGTTGATATTTAGCAAAAAAATATATATTAATTAATAACTTGGCAACGCCGTATATTAATACAAAAATAATGTACGACTGAAAAGTTCACCCAAGGCCCCTACATTTGCGCTTAAAAAAAGTGGGTCATTCCATTTAAAAAAATATACGTTTTATGCGCCATACTTTTTGGAGACACCCTGTATGTGTCTAAATAATTTGCAAATGTGCTTCATCCAACCTAATTGCCATCCCGTATATTTATTTTTTAGTAAATTTGACAATAAAGCCGTACTTGAAGAACGGGCTACTAAATGGACACCCTGTATATTTAGGTAAAACACGTGTGAATTCCAACGGTTTGCAGTTTTCCTTCTGATTTTGCGTATTTTGACCATTACAGTTCTCGGCAATTTTTGTAAATGGCTATGTCTGGTTCGAATCTCAACCGGTTGGTGTAAGCTACTTGGATGCTAAGCCCTCAACCACCCGCAAGGACTTAATAGTACTAGAAGCGAAGGAAAACTACAAATAACTGCATTCCATTCAAGTAGAAAGTGGGAAACTAAATACCTACTTGAAAATTGAAATTGCTCTTCTTTTTGAGATAATTAAAATAAAACTCTAAGAAACTCTATAACTTTGGGGTAAGTATAGAAAGTTGTCCTCTACTGTCTTGTTTTTACGTGGTGAATACTACGTGTCCACTCACATTATTCAATCCCTGCACATAATGTTTAGGGTATCAAATTTAATGATGTGTACGGCATAAAAATAAACTGACTTGTATTGGAGATAGGTAAGGGCTCTTGAAATTTGAATTGTAAGAACTTTGAAAACAACGAAAGCGAAAAATTAAATTCCTTAATTTATTCATCTTTTTCATGCTATCGCAACCACTTTCCCTCTTAATTTATTTTAAATTTTATTATATAATAAATTAGTTCGCGTTTTTCAGCACATTATTTCAAATTTCATCTTTCATTCGTTCGTTATAACTTTTAATTTCGGACTCAATTAGTTAAAAAAAAATAATATGCAAGTCTTACCTGCGTAATTGGGGCAAAATTAGTTGGCTGGTATGTTTACATGCTTCCACACAAGTACGTCGTAATTTTCTTATCTTCTCTCTTAATTCCGGACAGTCTCTAGCTTGTCCAATGTGAATAAGAAGATCGCGAAAAAGTGCAACTTGTCCGTTGATGTCCACAATTATCTAAAATTAAAAACGTTTATTTAAGTATGATTAGTATTTTTTAATATTAAACGTAAAAACACTTGCAGTACATTACAAACATTCCATGAACATATTTCGTATAGGCACGACATGCCGGTATTTATTATTAACATTAAATTGGTTTATTCAGAGACAAAAATACAAAGCAATTTTTATTAGAAAAGACAGTTGGAGGTCTTTTGATTCTGAAAACATTATTGAAAACGTTAATCAGATGCAGCACAAAAAAACGTTTGGGAAAACATTCTACTTACTCTGTCTCCCTTACCTGAAGTTCCCCAAAATAGGGGAGCTTTTACTATTTTTATTTAATCTCTTCTTTCTCGATTTCTGCTGATGAAAAATTAAAATTTGATCCATCTACGCCTGGATGTACTAACAAAAGGAATATTTTGGTACAAACATGACGAAAATAGATGCATACATCGTTGCTGATACACGATGTGAGGAAAATATTAGTAGAAAAACTCATCAATTCTTAATGAGCGGGTGAGAGGTGATAAATTATATAGAAGTATGGGTGGGTGGTCAATTAGTTAGAGGCGTAAGAATTTCTTCACTTTCCATTTAAATGGGGAGTTTAAAGCATACCCGAAATTTAATGTTTGGCTAAAAGCACAAATAATTACGCGTTGTTTGCACATTTACTCTTAATACATAATTGGGAAGCCATCGTCAACGCATAAGGCAAATTGAGCCTTTACTAAATTGAATCCGGATACAATTTAGTTACGGTCAAAGTGCAATTATCTATGCTTTACTATATTAGTGCCACACAGAAAAGGTAAATTTCGAATTGAGTTGATCGGTTGTTTGTACTTTACGAAATGAATCAATCGAGCGTAATTCTTCTTCGTACTCGCAACTCCTTCTAATGAACGTAATTGCCGTCTATAACAACTTCCGGTTACATCCTCTTCATATTTAGATTTCCTGTAACATAAGGTATACTTCAAATACACGACAATTTCTATTGAATTGAGCGAGGTTTGCTTCCTGTTTCCGATCGCGCTTTTTCAACAAACTGAAAATAGAAGTTCGCTCGAAGTTTAAGTTAAAGAAAATTCGGTGATAACCTTTCGAATGTGAAGTGAAAAATTATTATTGTAGATATGACCCCATAATTTCCACATATCATTTGAAAATTCCTCATTTAAATACGCAGTTATGCCGAACATTTGCTAGGAGAATGGCGTACTTATTACAAAAGATATATCTTTGAGAAACTCTTTCTCGACTACTACATATGCAAATGTTTGGGTCGAAATTTTTCAAAGTGCCATGATTCTTTCAATTTTCCACACGAGATAATCACATTTCCATTTTACTACATTGCAAATAAGATAAGATGAAGATTAGAGGACTCCATAATTTTTGGACGTTCTTACCCCGCATCACATAGTAGTAAAGATGCAAAACGAGGGTCGCAAAAGTATCGTAAAGCTCGTAAACTTTTTTGAATTTTTTTTTTTGGCATAAATAATCAGAAAAGACAATTAACATTATCGTCGACGATAAAGAGTCAACTTTCAATGGATAAAAGAACTTTCCTCTGTTTTAGGAAATGGTCCGTTAGCATTAGAGCTTTATTAGAGTTTTCTAATAGTTTATGAATTTGAAAGTTGACTCTTAAAAATCAACGTTAAAGTGAAGGAAACTTGTATTAAAAAACAAAAAGTGCGTGCAATAAAAAAATCTGAGTTGTTTTATAACTATAAAAAGTTAAAAAAAAAAAAACGATAACAACTACATGCAAAGTGGTTAAACGCACCGCTGATAATGAATCGCTTTCGTGGTGAGCGGACATGGTACCTCCAAACATCTCTCGTATTTTAGCGTGTTTGTGGATATTACCATGGCCGATGTTATTACTACCATTGACACGCACAAACTGACGAGCACTCAAGCGCGCCAATGCGCAAGTTGCTATTGCACATGCAGAAAATATACACATTTAATCAATGTTACAGAGGTAATTTGTATATATAATCATTGAAACACAATTTGAATATTGAGCTAATCATAATTAACTCTTATTCCGCTATGCTATAATATTATAGAGCTAGAGCTCTAAGTGATATAACTGTGGAATGGAAAATTCGATGCATGCAAATTTAACCACAAATAGGAAATTGAGATTAATAAAACTTTATTACAAAAACCACACGATGGATGTGACCCCCAAAATTGATAGTATAGAGTCGTAATCATGCAAACAGTAACTATAGTGCCTTTACGTCCAATTAGGTACATATACTTCTAGAGGTTTGTGTTCTATTCGTTCATTTCGTCAAGTAGACTTAAATTGACGATTGTTCATAACAAAATATGGGTAAGTACAACAAATTAGTTTTGTTTCTGGCTTCTATATTTACAGGAATTGCAAACTGGGTACAGTACAAACGAGATGTATAGTACAGTAATCATCACACATAAGCCCATATAAAACTAGCGCAGCATACTTAAGCCTTTTTAACATTTTACTGATTTTGATTCTGCAAGAAGAATAGAGAAGGAACAACAATATATTTAGTTTCACGTTACAATTAAGTAGTGCAACTTTAATACGATCATTACCTGTTAACCTGTATGCTGTATGGGAACACTAAATTATTCACATTATACACGCTAAAGCGAGCTTCTAATCTTCATCAAAGGTTGCGTTTTCGTGACCCCAAATATAATAAAATAAATCCATCTTAATGGTAATTAAAATATCTCGTGAAAACCCTTTACCCGTAAGTGGGGAAAACATGTTTTCACAAGTGAAAAGCTTATGAAGAGCGCGTACCTACAGCTACTGAAGTACATGCTTTACCTTCAAAGGATCGTAGGTGTTATTGACATAAATAGACGCGCGTCTACCGATAAGAGAACGGCAACCTATAGAGCTGCTGCGGCGGCCAGCCATCCTCAGGAGAGGCCCACGTTGCCCTTAGCTCGCGCCATGCATTCACTGTTTTACGGCCGCCGCCCACGATGAAACTAAAACTGCAACACTCAATGCGCACGCTCCACTAATCGATTACCTATGTCATCAACACGTGCTCCGTAGTCACTTTCTTTCAGCCGTAAAATATCCAACAATGTCAAAAATTAATCTAATCCTACCTCGTCCTTTTTTTCTCAACTCCAAAAAATACCTTTCAGATTTAAAAATTGTAAAGTTGTAAAACTGGCCACCAGTTTGAATTAGGTACCTACAAGGTGCATTCCCTTCGTAAATTAAAATTGAAGAAAACCCTTAACAAATTGTGGTTCCCTAAATTATTAGTAATGAAGTTGGGAAACTTTAAATTGTTTTTAAATTTTAAATGTGTACCCTGGACGATTTCAACCTTAAATATTTTAGAAAAAGTGTCATCAAATATGTACGGGATAAAAGGTTTACATTTCTACCATTACTCAAAATTAGTACAAGGATTAAGATTGCCTAAAACAATTCGTACCATCATTTATACAGAATTACAGCGGTCGTCCTTCAGGAGATAAAGCAACCCAGTGTAAGGATTAAATATTTAGTCATTCGAGAGAAAAAGATCAACCATCCGTTAAAACCCTGAAATAAACAATCAACAAAAGTGATCGCCGTGACAACACCTAATTTTTTCCTAAAGGTCGATACGAAAATTTTTTCTCTAGTGCAGAAGTATTGATTCGCATAAGTAACACATTGGGCTTCTTGTTTGTTTTAAAGTTCTTACCTTCTTCAAAGTACCGTGAGAAAAAGGAAATGTGGTCACCATTTTCGTCAACCAAATTTCTGATAATAACTTTTGGCTTAATCTAGCCCAGCTTATTTTGAGAAGCTCCCTTTCGAACCAAAATACTGATGTTTCAGTTAACGTCCGGCCCATGATCCAGGTAAAGCATCTATATTATTACAATAATTGACTTACAACGAGTCATTAGCACATCAAAAGAATAGCTCACCAAGCTTTTGTGTGGAACATCTGTTGATTCATGGTGGCCACAACAGCTGCAATCGGGAATCATAGTTTCTGTATGGTAAGGCGATGGTAGTGTATTAGGAGGGTGCTATTCCGAAAATACCGAATCGGTGTGTAAGGTGTCGGCAGCAGTTCGCCTGGTTGAATTATGTGTAACCATATCTGTTTCGCAATTTTGTTATCACATGTTTTGACTCCTATGCGATGGCCAAAATGAATGAAAACATCGAGCAGCACGTGATCATCCAATTTGGTTTAAAACTACGCAAAAGAGGTTCTGAGAGTTGGGTTCGTGCGTACAACCACAGTGCAACAACCTCACTACGGGCCAAGAAAACAAGGTAACATTAACCTTAATTCGTTCCTCCTGGGCAGACTCTAATATTTTGAGAGCAGATTTGTAGTGGAACAGAAAGTGGCTTCTCCATACCATAGCAATCAACCATTCCCCTTCCACACACACATCACTGTTGTTCCTCAGCCTACCTATTCATCGAATTTAGCACAGTGTGATTTCTATTGGTTTCTAAAAATGAAGTGAATTTTTTTTTTCTGGGAGTGGTCCCAATAGGTTCCCGCACTGCGACCTTTTGGTCTATTGTGCTCCCCGGTGTTATCTACCCTTCAAGAATACCTGTATCTTTCACAAAGTAAAGGATTTTAGTAGGGCGAATCTTCGTTACTTCCTCTTGTGTAATCTTTTCATTTCCAAGTAGGTGTTCCCTTGCCTTTATGAATGCCTCACATTGGCAAATGACGTGATATGAAGTGAATCTGAAGGAGCGACGTTTTGAAACTTAAATCGCAGGTGACATGTGATGTGTATTGAGCGCAAAATGTAATAAAGCTATTTTTAAAGTCAACTAGCTTTTGTATTGGTCGTAATCTGGATCTATGGTGGGTAAGAGACAATACTACTGTGACAATAAAATCTAACGCGACGGCCTGCTCCCAATCCACCTCTACCGTATCTTTTAGAAATCACTTCTCGTGCAATTCTGAAAACTCGAGCAGCTTAGAGGTGTAAATGTGACAAGCTACTGTTTTCCTAAGGATCGATAAAAGAAATATCCTCTAGTAGCGCTTACCATATAAAAATATTGATTCACGTAAGTTACGCGTGATTGTTTAGTCATTTTTTATTCTAAGACACCCTTATTTTATATAGACGTACCATGAGAAGAAGGTACTGATGTGATCATTTTTGTGAACCAAATTCGTAGCTTAAGAAACAATAGTAAAGTAGATCACAACTTTTGGATCCATCCAGCCAAAGTCCTTTTCTAACCGAAATATTGATATTTTAGTTAAGGCCAACCCCCAACTATAGTTTTTATAAAACATTGTTTTTCGACACTAAGTAACCATTATATTCTTTTTGGAGGGGTTACAGTATCTCTCATCTGTAGGTTTTCCCGTTTCCCAGGTTAAACATTCTGAAAGTGTACTCAATTTCATGTTACCCAGCAAACACACATATAAAATATACATACAACATATATAAATTGAAGTAAATACCCCTACATATGCTTTTTTATATATCAAGTATGTAAGTATTCTTTAATAAATTTATATAAACCGTATGTCACACAATTACGTATATTTTACACAATAGTATAGAAACTTACGGATATTCTGTATACAGAAATTCATATAATATATACATATAGATAATTACATATCACTCATGAAATTCATATGCTGTCATATTTACATGATTAGATTTATGTACGTTATATGTAAAATATTATATATAATATTACTTATTTTTTATGTATGCCTTCTGTAAATGTAATTAGAAATTATCATTACATTACATTTATATTGTATGGTCAAAAATAAAGTCCGTTTCTTTTGCGCCACATAAGTAATCGCGCGCGCGTGTTTTCTATAACGCCAAAAATTGTAGTTCACGTACCTTTAATATTAGATCCGTATCGACTAAAATGCGTCTAATTTATATAGAAAATAAATAATATAAAATAAATTAAATCCTGGTCATTTTTAACATGAAGGTAGGTATAATTATTGAATAAGACGTGACTCAACGGTATAATCAAACAAAATTTAAACTAATAACGCGAAACAGCGCAAAGTTACGAAGTACGAAATAAAAAGAAGGGATGTTACAGATTAGCGCAGTGGTACAATGTCGGATTTCAGAATTTGCGACACCCACCCGCAAACGTTCGAATCCGGTTAACGGACACTTTTCAAGCAAGTATATCATAATAAACTGTCGGCTTTCAGTTCAGGTGAAAACGGGTTCGTGCAAGAATTAAGTTAAATATAATTAAAAGTACAGTTGCACGTAAAATGTAGTTTTTCCATTTTTTGTATGGAACTGCTTAAATAATTTTTTACATTGATAATAATTACATTATGCTCGAGTAGCTGCCATTTTGGTCATCGCAACGCTTTTACAACTAACATTTTTTATGTAAATATTACATAAAATATACATAAAACGCATATAAATTCATGTAGAAGAATTTACATCTAATAGACATATATTATTTTGAAAATTGCCCACATCCTGACATTAAATATCTCTTATTTTCTTCCAGTTTTATATAAATCTAAAAATCTCTTACATAATTTATATGTATTTTATATATAAATGTGTTTGCTGGGTAATATGCCAATAACGGACATAGTCCACCAAATTTGTTGGTGGATAGGAAAAACGCTCGTTATGTACCCCTCTTGCTCATCTACTCATAGCAAATACGATGGGGCATCTGTTGGTCGATGGTGACCACATTAGGGTAAAAGAGAATGGTAGTTGATGCAGTGTTGACTTTACGTGGGTGCTATTTTGAAAACTCAAATGACTCGGTGGGGCACCGGCCGACCTTCAACGTCCTTCACTTAAACTACCTCGCACATAAAATATACTAGAGAAAGCTGTCCCAAAGCGTAACTGTATGCCATGGATCTTCTCAGTTGGACTAGTCTTACGCTGGGTTTGAAATATTAAGTTGCATACAGGTAGTACTGTAAATGGCAAAGCCGGCTTTGGACGCCGAAAGATGTTCTTTGAGGCCTAAAGAGTTAATCCGTTGGATTTTATATTGGCTTTTATTGCAGAACGCGTTTTAACCCATACTAGCTCAAGGAGCTGAACAGCAAACCTCCTATCATTGGGAATGATAAGGGCGTTAAAATCTATTGCGGTGGCACTTTTAAGATTACTCGCCTTCTAGTGACTTTTAGAACTAATTCAAGCTGTCCAAAAAGTGTTGAACTGCAGGCAGCTGAACTCATTCAATGAAGGAACTGACAAGTGTGAATAGATATGGATGGCACATGCTAAGCGCTACTAGGTAAAACATATCGGTGATAGAGAGTCTCGTTTTTTAAGCGGTGAAAACGATATCTACCTAATGTTTCGGTTTACTACGGTACTCTTCTTACTAGTGGTGGCAATTTTTTTCGAATATTCGAATGTTCGAATGTATAATCGGGAATTATTCGAATACTTAACAATACCACTATTCGAATTAGAATAAAAACGAATAAAACGAATGAAACGAATAAAACGAATAAAACGAATAAAACGAATAAAACGAATAAAACGAATGAAACGAATACAACGAATGAAACGAATAAAACGTATAAAACGAATAATGGCCAGAACAAAGAACATTGTTAAATTAAGAAAAAAGAGAACTTCGTTGGTTTATTATTGAGAGATGAAAGACGGCAGGTAGGCCTACGACCTACTTTTCATTTCATGGAATTATTTCTCATTTACAAATTTCTTTCGACAGACAATATTTTATGAATAGTAGATAGAACGTTGTAGGTACGATATTCGTATTGTAAATAGCTATTTCAGCATTTCTTTTCTGTCAGCTTAAAGTCATTCTCTATTCAATAACACCCTTTTACAAGTCGTAATGAACTGTAATTTATTGTTTCTTAATGTAAAAGGTTTTCGGTAAATCAGTGAACACGTTTCTAAACATTACCTACAATAATCCTTAACCACGCAGGGTGATTTTAACTGGAATTATTTTCATGATATTGTGAAGCTTGGACTTTGTTTATTTAAGTTTATACTTTTTACCCGCCTTTGATGATAATTTATTCCTTTAAAGGATTATCTAAGCATTTAAATATAAATTTTTAATTTAGTTCAAATTATTTCTCAGCCTAGACGACTACATTATTGTGATTTATGAGTAAAGTGTGGAAATATTTCGTGAAGAATACGAGTGATGCGGTAGTTACTTGCAAAATTTGCAAGAAGTGTCTTAAATTTAATGGAGCAACAACAAGTAATTTACTATTCAAATGTTTATGCTTAAATGAAACTTACATTGGAGAATGCTCTACTAGGTAGGTAGTATAAAACTAGTCCAACGAATAAAAGGAGTAAAACGATAAAACGAATAAAACGAATACAACGAATAAAACGAATACAACGAATAAAACGAATACAACGAATAAAACGAATAAATCGAATACAACGAATAAAACGAATAAAACGAATAAAACGAATAAATCGAATACAACGAATAAAACGAATAAAACGAATACAACGAATAAAACGAATACAACGAATACAACGAATAAAACGAATACAACGAATAAAACGAATTTTTTCTGACTATTATTCGAATTCGAATAATTCTACATTCGAATATATTTTTAACGAATATTCGAATACGAAAAAAATTAAATTTGCTACCACTACTTCTTACTCCCCTTATTCAAAAGACCACCCTAAAATTATACAATCCTATTTTTAGATTAATCTATCGTAACTTTTTCTTCGCCTTAATTCTCGCCGCTTTTAGTCTTTTCCGTTTAGGTTACAACTGTTTTTCTGTCTGAACCTATTTGACTTTGGTCCACTGTATCGAAGATAAAAACCATACTTTGGTGAGGATTAGAGGCCTATTTTAGCCACCTTTAAATCGCTTTAAATTAATTCCCGATCACCAATTAGAATCACTATGACAATGAGGATAACCTGCCTGGTTCGACTACGTGCAGAAGTAAACCTTTGTCGACATACGCATTAAGTCTAACTAAATTTTGAGTACTATACGCACTAACTGGTTTGTTACTACATGGCTCGTTGCAAAATCTTATACGGAAATGTCTTCGGACAGTCACGGTATGATATTCAAGGATGAAACATACAGGTTGGTGACATCATAGTAAAAGGATGAACTAAATTCTTCGCTTTTATCTCGAATTTAAACATGATGAACGTGTTTTAACTGCAATACCTTTGATTGGTGTAATGTATCAAAACATGTTCACACAACAGCAAGATCAAATGGCTAATTTATGTATAATGACGTTGTCTAAATTTATCTGCAAAACATTTGTCCTTTTTGATCATCTTATCATACAGATTCTTCTTCCTTACCGAAGTAAGTACTAAGTGGTATGTGAAAGAATGTCCATAACAGAAGAATGATACGCTGCAGCTACACTCCATACCTCCACAAACTGTGTAACGCATAAACGATATGGTCCGTTCTTCATCTTCCCAGAGACTGGATAAGGAACCCGTATCTCACATTCTACAGTTATGTTATAAGAACTCTGCGACATATCTTAAGAACTACTTAAGACTTTGTTAATCAGACTAAATCTGAAGATTGTACAGCAGCTACGTTACGTGTCGTGGTCTGATACAGGCTGTAGAAGGTGAAAACACATTTTGCATAGAGCAACCGAACAATTAAATGCACTGTTTGAATGACAACAGGATACCATCACACTTAATATGACTACCGTCTACAGACTCTTTGTGTTTGCAATGAAAACAATAACCGAAGCCATACACCTCGATATGTTGGAACTATTTCTGAGGCTGCACATGATGTAAGATGGAATGAATAATCTCAATTGTTTTCCACCAAGATGAGGCACCGCTTGATTTTCCACTAAATGTCCGTAATTATCTGAACGCAACTTCCCACGGTAGATGAATATTGGACGTGCTTCTCAAAGGCTTTGCTCCCCTTATTATTATTATTATTTATCTAGGGGTGGTCCCAATTGATTCCTGCACTATTGCTATTGTCTACCCTTCGAGGACACGTGTATCTTTAACAAAGTCCAGGATTTTTGTAGGACAAGTCTTCGTTTTTTCCACTCCCTCTCTTTCTTTCGTGTATGGCCCACATTGGCAAATTACGTGACACGGTGTTTCTTCTTCCTTACCACAACCCCTGCATAACGGGCTGTTGACCATTCCCATGTTATGCAGATGTTTGTTCAGACGACAGTGACCTGTGACCATCCCTGTCGTAAGTTTTATCTTCGTCCTGCTTAACTGATGAACGCTGATAAATACCCGTTTGGAGTTTCCAGAAAGGTCTTGCAATGACTCTATCCTAGAGTTTTCGACCAGTGCTCTTTCGTAAGTATTGCCTTCTTTTTGACTGTGTTATATGTAATCCCACAGACTGGTTCGGGTCCTATGAGTGGTATAGCGTTTGCAACTCTCGCAAGCTCGTCAGTAGCACTAGTGTGACGGTGTTACACTTGTCTAGTGCGTTTAGAATTTGTGTGCATTCAAGGACCAGTCCTGAACTTGCCAGATATGAATCTAGTGCTGCAATCGCTGCTTCGCTGTCTGTAACTATAAAGATTTCCCTATTGGTAAGATTCTCTTTCAATAGCTGAGCTGCCGCTGTCAAGATTGCATATACCTCGGCTTGGAACACTATCCTACACTCTCATCCGGTATGCGCCTCTATCCGAATTAATATAGTTTCCATAGCTGCCGTGGGGTCGTTATCATTGCCCCCGTAATTCCAAGACAAGCACCATGCTACGTTTCTGCCTGTTCTTCTGGTTGAAGGTCTGGGTGCCACCACACCAGTGAAGCAAACGTAATGACCGGTTGAACCCTTTGCTCGGTAGATCGGAGTGTACCAGGTAAAGATCATTGGCATAGCATAATTGAAACAAAAAATTAAATGCGCAATTATTTAAATTTCTCCAAATAAGTCAAGGCTTATTATTGTATGGTACTAAAACATGAACGATAAATAATATTTCTCAACAAATATTTAAGGAAAATTCGCCCAATATTTTGGTAAAAAAATAACAAACTTATGGTTATTAACGCGAAGTAAAGATTGTGATTAATGATTATAATTATACGCAAAAAATGTGAGTGGATTGGACATAATTGAAAAAACCATACAATAGGTACGGAGACCACATGGAATCTGAAAAAGAAGCCTTTTCAAGAAAATACAGTAACAGAACATCTCAGGAGTGAGATAAATTATATACACAGTGAGTTTTTTGGAAACCATAAGAGTTACACATTTGCTTAAATGGGAAAAGATTTGCTTCTTTAGAAGACTAATACGCTTTATAAGTAAATATCTGATACAAATATTGTTATTGTTTGTTGGTTCCTTTAATTTTGGGCGAAAAAACAAAATAATTCAAACTAAGGTTATTATCTCGGAAACTATTACCTTTAGATATAGGACATATTTAACAAAAATTAAAGCTAACTTAAAAATCAGTTCATTCGTGAAAAAATATACAGGGTGTTCTATTTAAAATAGTCGACTTTTGGCAGTTCTGTGGTCATTACGGCTCTTTTGCAACAAATTTCGTTCAAAATCAGTATATCGAGAAATAAAACGGTCTTTTGTTTATGATAATCTCAAATTTTGTTGCTCTGTTGCCAATGATTGAATAGTTATGATTTTTTTACTGATTGTTGATTTCGGCGACAATTTTTAAAAAATATTTATTTTCTCCTAAATGTGTTGACTTAAGTAAGTGAAAGGCGAAACAAACTTGGTCTAGAATCGAATATGGACTTCAAAAATATAAAAATCTATAGGGTGTTCCATTTAAAGTAATCGTGTACGATCCTGTACAGACGAAACAGAGAGCAGTGCGGGCCTAAAAATATTTTTAGGTTGTAAACAAGGAACATCTGAATAAAAAATGTCTCTTGACCTTTTGTCCTAAAATTAATATTAAAGTTACTATCGAAGAACGAAGGGCAAGTGGGCAACCCTGTATGTGCTGTAATTAATCCGTTTAACAGTTTAGATGGGCGTAAAATTAGAAATCTGAGTATTAACTCCGTGTTGAAACGGTGTCACATGTGTGTCGATAATAATGGTGGACATTTCGAACACTTACCTACTCTAAATTTCTTTTGTTTTCCATGGAAAGATATGATTTTTGTTACACCCAATAATAGAAATTTTAATTTTTTTAAGTGCTGAAACGATTTTGGAGAATTTTATTTTTTTACAAATATCTAGTAAGGCACGCATTTTCTTAAATCAACAAAAGCGTATCTGGATTAGTCTACTAAAGAAGCAAATCTTTCTCCATTTAAGCAAATGTGTATCTCATTGTTTCCGCCATCCCCATCCAAATAATGAAAAAAAACTCACCCTGTATGTATGTGCATACGATTTATGTATGTAATGAATTAAAAGACAATAGAAAAATGTAATTTACAAAGCCTTTTATTTACAAAGTTAAATAGTTATGTAGAATAGAAATTTTGAATTTTAAACCCCATAATTTTTATGTTTTCTAATTTTATAATTTTAAACTCCACTACATTTCCATTTATTATATATTTTGCATGTATCGGCTGCATTGGATTGCATTATAGTAAAATATTATCAAACAAAATGCGTCACATACTGAGACGCAAATGCACTTACCACAAATATGTCAATATTCGCAAATATGAATATTGCGGTAATATCATTATAGTCTATCAATGACGCAGCGTCTGAGTACAAACAATATTCCGTAAAGAAGTTAAATTCTGTAGACGAAGCTTTGTAAATTGATGGATGCACTTTGGCGCTTTCAAACATAATTTTATTCGTGCATGCGATCTTAAATATTCCATCATAATTAGGTACATTAATTGCGTTAGTGCAAAACAAAGGGCAAAGAGTCTACTGTACTTTAGTTATACACCAATCAAAACTCGTACGTCTGGAGTAGCTAAATTTAGAATTGAATTCATAAAAACGTAATTAAAATGGTTGTAATTTCTTTATATCAATAGTGTTAAAATCCTTGAATTTAAACGAGTGTAACTATGTGGCCATTTAAAAACTTGTTTACATCAACCCTCCACACCTTTAAGGCAATATACAGGGTGTCTGACGGTGACCGTCGGTTAGAAGTATATCAAGAACTGTAAAAGCTAGAAATTTGAAATTTTACACATACGACATGCCGTGTTTAATCTATTAAATAATAGTATATTAAAGTATAAGTGGATAAACAGGTCTTTAAAACACGCGCGAGTTTTTAAGCACGACGGCGCAGCCGGAGTGCTTGAAATAGAGCAAGTGTTTTAACCGTCATGTGCGCGTATAATTTTTATACGTATTGTGCACAATCAGGTACCCCTGTACCTACATACATTTTGCATGGTATAAGCTACTTTTTCTTAGGTTTTTTCCATAATATAGTTTACAGAGGCATAGAAATAGCATATTTGCTTTACGTTTCAACAGAAAATGTATTTACAATTAGAAAATACCTCGTTAGGCTTATCATAATGATATATTTTTAATCTAATTATAACTAATGCATAAGTGCATTTTTGCAAAATTAACTTATCTATGATTTCTAATTACATATTCATTATTTTATAATGGCCCCCAAAAGGACCAAGGACAATGAGTTGTCAGGGATTTGTGCTACCAATTCAGGGGATCAGGAAGGAACGTAACAATGGACAACTTTTTACAGCGTTACCTTTGGCTCGCTTGTTACTCTCTTGGAACCTTTCCATGGTTGCAACACTGAAGCAAAATAAGTCTTGCATCCCAAAAGAGATGAAGAAAAGTAAGGAGAAGGAAGAGCACTCTTCGACATTTGGCTTCAGCGAGGATGGCAACGTTAGCATTTGTTTCTATGTGCCAAAGAATGAACGAATAGTGACATTACTGTCAACTATGCACAACAATAACATCATCACTGGACCGAAACAAAAGTCAGAAGTAGTTATGTATTACAATTCGACATTTCTTGGTGGTTTAGGTAAAGAACTATCTGCCTACAATTGAAGAGCGTTCAAAAGCTCCCAGATTTTTGACACTTTTCACCAAGGTCAGGGATTGAAGCCATCTTAGGACATCCAATTATACCTTCACAATCAGAACAACCTAGGGACGCTTCTGGAAGAGCTAAGCATGTGGGGAGCTGTTTCATCTGCCCCTTAACCACTTCATTTCAAAGGAAAAGTAGGAAATCGTGTAAAACCTGCAATCGGCCTGTTTGCAACAAGCGTTCAGAGAATGTAACAAAATGTATACACTGTATATAAATGTTTATGTAATAGTTTATAAAAATAAATGTTCACGCCATGCTAGTTATTTACTCACATTGTTTTCATCAGAAAACATCTCAAGGTATGCAAATTATATGTAGGTACACCGTTACCTGTATGTGCTTTTAAGGTATAAACTTCTATTTTAGTGTAAATCTAAATTGTTTATATATGTCTGAAGTTGTTTTAGTATAAAAACGACTTAGAATATAGAGGTTTACGATAAATTAATATGAGTCTCAAGCATATAGTTAAACAAAAACTAGAAAAAAAACGAAGTTAAAGTCGCGAAAGGTATACGGGTACCTGATTGTGCACATAAGGGTTAAAGACCAGTTATCCACGAATACTTCACGCTATTTTTTTTATTGGTTCACTTTGAAATCTGGTATCAAAATGGAAATAAGAACTAATAATGTGAAATGGTTGAATTCCTAATGTGAAATCAGTATACCTTTCGTTGTCATGGAAATGGGAAAAACGGAAATTAATTTGCAATCTGTCATTTTATTTGACGTAACAAAGTACTCCTGTCAGATCAATAACCAATAAGAATTCCCGTTTTTCAAATTGATGATGATGCCATGGCAACTTTAAAACACGCGCGATTTAAACACGCTGGGGCGTGGTTTAAAAGGCTACAATAGGACACCAATAAAAAAAATATTTTCCAAATGGCAGCACTTCCGGAAATACCGGAAGTGAGCATCAACATCATTATTTGAAATACAAACCAGGCAATTTTTTTTGTATTCTGATGTGTCATAAAATGTTTAGTAAGTATGCTTAAAATAATCGGCGTATCAATTTTGATTGCTGAGAAAAAAAAAATTTTCACTGAAAAATTTCAAAATCTTGTTTAGGAAATAAAATTGAAAGTCGAAAGTGGTAAAAGTTAGGGAAATGGGATTTTAGGTTATCAATGTCAAAAGATTGAGACACAATTGTCTGTAATGCATAATAAAAAATTGCCCGCGGTTACGTATCTATTTGACGTTATTTCCAGACTTAAGAAAAACTTTAAAAAGTCTCTTTTTTCAAATAAAATGCATATTTAATTATCAGTCCATTCGATGCAAAAATAAATTTGCTTTAAATTGATGTATCATATTCCTATACCTAAATTAAATGATTACAGAGTTATTTACATTTTTCTATTTAAATTTATAATTATTACACACCTATGTACTTTACAAGACAAATTTTTATTCAACTGTTTCTTATGATTTCTTATGTTTTTATTTGTATTTGACAATTGTCAGACTGTGAAAGTTTACGTTACATTTACGTTTGTTATTTTATTAGTGTTATCTGTTTGAATTTTGATTTTTGCGCTTGATATTTGTTTTTAATTGAGCAAATGGAATACACAAATGCTAATATTCACAATTTGTTTTACATTCATGGCGAATCTGCTCGGACCTGCAGAACCTTTAACGAAGGATATCCGCCTGTAATGGCACAACAAAAATTCAGGACGATTAAAAAGAATTTTGGAGAAGTAAATGCGCCACGAAATTTAACAAAGCCAATTGTCCCCAAAAAAGCTGCAGAAACCAATATATTGGGATACTTTAATGTTTTCCCTGAAAGTTCTGTCCGTTCGGCAGAAAGAGACCTTGGATACTCCAGAAGTTCGATAGATAGAATTTTAAAAAATCATAAAAGCACAAGCGTAACAAACAATTGAATAAAAAGTTTGAAAATTTTCAAAGCCTACCATGTTCTGTAAAATGTAAATAACTTTGTAATCATTGATTTTAGGTATAGGAATTAGGGGTCAAACGGTTCCGGATTCAAAACAAGATCCGGTATGGATCCGGATCTTCTCCAGATCTACAGCTACCATATATCTGGATCCGGATTTCTCGGGATCTCATACACAATTCGGATCCTCAAGATCCGTATCAGTAGATCTGGATTTGTTTAACCGGATCCAAAATTCGATCACACGTGAATTCGGTTGTTGATGTATGAAATGAACTACGTGATTCTTTGTGATACCTATACATTTATACAATTTATCCATCGGAATCTCAAAATGGAGGTATCTGAATCAGTAAATGAAATTTACTGTAATCTAGTAATCTCTTCCACGAATTTATTCCAATACGGATACTGCTTAAATCCGGATCCTATATAAATTAATAGTAATGCAGGTCCGGATTTAACTCACAAACCCGTAGATCCGTGGATCCGAATTTAACCCTCAATTCCGTACATCCGGATTTAAGCTTCGGATTTTCGATCCGGATCCACCAAAATCCGATATTCGGATCTATTGGATCTGGATATTTTTGGATCCGATATTCGGATTCATAAAATTTGTGGATCTTTACAGCCCTAATAGGAATATGATACATTAATTTAAACGAAATTTATTTCTGCATCGAATGGACTGATAGGCATTCTATTTGAAAAAAGAGACTTTTTATAAAGTTTTTCTTAGGTCTACAAACAACGTCAAATAGATACGTAACCGCGGGCAATTTTTTATTATCCATTACAGACAATTGTGTCTCAATCTTTTGACATTGTGAACCTAAAATCCCATTTCCCTTTTGCCACTTTCGACATTCAATTTTATTTCCAAAACAAGATTTTGAAATTTGTCAGTGAAAAAAAAATTTTTTCTCAGCAATCATAATTGATTATTTTAAGTACTTATTAAACATTTTATGACACATCAGAATGTGAAAAAAATTGCCTGGTTTGTATTTAAAATAAAGATGTTGATGCCCACTTCCGGTATTTCCGGAAGTGCTGCCTTTTGGAAAATATTTTTATTTAATAGATTAAACACTCCATGTCGCATGTGCAAAATTTCAAATTTATAGCTTTTACAGTTCTTGATATACTTCTAACCGACGGTCACCGTGAGACACCCTGTATTTATGCAAAGTCAACTCATAGCAAGTAATAAGGACTAGAACTTAATGGACTCATTTTCGTTATTGTAACAACGCATTCTTCAGGAGAGTTTTATTTTTTGTACAATTTACTTAACCTTCGTTCAGCTCCCCCCCCCCCCCCCCCGGAATTAAACAAATTATAGCGTAGAAGCTATATTTAGGAGCTTTCAAACCCCGCAAGAATCAAATTTTGAGCAGGATCCCCTTAGCAGGAATTTTCATTTTAAAGTGAACGGTCACTCAGCCCCCCCCCCCCCAAAAACCCTTAAAAATAACAACAGAAGATCGAGCATAGGCGCACAATTAGGAGCTCTTTAGGAACTCTTAAAGCATAGTAGTTTCGATTTTCGACCTAATCTTAAGACAACCCCAAAACTCATAGAAAATACCATTAAATCTATAATTTCTTTAATGCATGTAGTTCTATCATTAATAGGCTACAAAACACTTCAATTCTAAGTTGCAACCCCTTAGCAGGAAAACCGCCCCTTGTGCCAAAAATACAAGAAGGAGTTATGTGGAAGAATCGAGAAATGAATCATTTTTATAACGGTGTATTATCTTCCGATTTAGGAACTTGCGAAATATGTATAAACTGACTGTCGAGGTGCAACTGCCTAGCAGGAAACCACCCCTTGTGTCAAACACGCATGAGGGAATTGTGTTAAAGAATCGAGACACTCATTTCCGGACAGACAACGTCTCAAGATCTCTGTCTTGGTTTGCCTTCGACACGGAAAAGGGCTCTCCATCTTTTCTCGAGTACGTATAACGTACCTATACCTTTCAAAGTGACGACTATTGCGTTTTGTGAAATTGTGACGGGAAAGGTTACTATACTACAATAAAAAGAATTATCGCTATTATACAGATCCGCGATTCGAGTTTTGAAAGCGAGTTAGGAGGAGTTAGTGTAAAAAAGGAAATAAAGACAAGATTTAAGTGTTAAATTGAGAAAAGAAACTAATTAGTGATGTAAGAAAGACGTGCGGTGCCGGGATAAGATAATCGAAGGAGAGGTGTGAACGATACAAGATACGGCGCATTTGTGAAGGATTTTAACGTGAGTAGAAACTATCTGTGATATAAATAAACAGGCGCGGACTTGAAAATATTTGTTTTAAAATTTAATTTTGAATCGGAATTTGACTGGGAGCTTAAGGGGAAAGGGGCTCTAAAGGGAAGGTAGTAAAAGGGGTGCTAAAGGCGTTAAACGTGAAAAGAATGTCCGAATCGAAAAGAACGAGTTCAGACACGAGGAAAAGAGAGGCGGGGGAAGGTTTGTACGAGGTGATTAGGACGAGCAAAAAAGTGGTTAGAACGCCGAAAAGAGGGGAAAGTAGAGAAGACGGGGAGGAGTGGTGAGGGAGCAGGATGATATAAGGGAATTATGCGGACAGGTGTTACGGGAAATAAAAGAAATTAAATTGGGGCGGGAAAAGGTGAATTAGGAAGTTAGGGAAATGAAGGCAGAAATAGGTAGAATGAGCGGGAAGTGGGGTTGTGAAAAGATGTATGATGGCAATACAAGGAGAGAGGTATACTATAGTAACGGTGTACGGGAAGGAGGGGGTTACAACGGCGGGGGTAGAAAAAGTGAAAGGAAAAATGATAATGGGAGGGGATTTTAACGCAAGAATAGGGGAGGAAGGGGGAATGTTGGTAAACGGAGAAGTGCGAAGGAGGATGGATAAGAAGATAAATGGTAGGGGGAGGAAGTTGTTGAACTTATGTGAGGAGAGGGGGTGGACAGTTCTGAATGGAAAAATGGGGACAAGTGAGGGAGAGGAGAGTACACATATATAAGTGAGAGAGGAAAGTCGATTATAGATTATGTGATAGTGAATGAGGAGAGTGTAGGCGGTATAAAAAAGCTGAGAGTAGGGGATGAATAGGAATCTGACCATAACCCATTAGAGATATTTTTTAGGAAGGACCTAGATGAGGGTGGAAAACTGAGGAGGGAGAAGAGAAATGGGGAGAGAGGAAGGTATGGACGATGGAAAGTATTGAAAAGTATAGGGAGGAGTTGGAGGGAGTAGAATGGGAGGAGACGGAAGTGGGAGTAGAATTGAAAAAGTTAGTGGAAAAAATGGAAGAGAGTGTGAAAAGGAGGAGAGGAGACGAGAAAGGGAGGGGAAAGCGGAGTGGTGGAACAGGAAGTGCGAATGGGCAAAGACGGAAGTGAGAAAGGGAAGGAGGAAGTGGAAGAGGGGTGAAATAGACATTGGGGAATATAAGAGGTTGAAGGGAAAATATAAGGAAGAATGAAAATGGACAAAGGAAGAGTTTTAATATGAGGTGGAAGAGTAAATAAGGGGGTTAAGGAATGAAAAAGAGATATGGAGATTTGTAAACAAGAGAAGAGGTAAATACGAAAGAAGGGAGTGTAGGAAAAAACTTCACAAAACCTTCCCCATAGACAAATATACAGGGTGTCCCAATATTCCGTGGACATAGAGCTACAGTAGGTTTATGGGAACAAAAAAAGTCGAATGGACTAAACTTACCTATATACTAAAGTACTTCGGTAAGCCGTGAGAGGGCGTCAAAGTTGGAAGAATATTTTTGTTTTATTTTAATAAATCGGAAATTCTTTTATCGATTTTTTTAAAATTTGGTGTGGGCATATATCAATGAAGGAACTATGTTTTTAAGTGGATATCAATTTAACTGAATTCCGGGAAGGGTGAAAACTACCCCTACCGTTCGATACATTTAATGGTAACTTTTTTGTGGGTCGTAGGAGTGCTTTAACTTTTTGTAAAAAGGAAGATACATTAATTTTCTGTATTTTTCGTCTCTTACAAAAATGGTGTATCTCTTTTAGTTTTTGAGCGAATCACACAATAGTCACAATAAATGTTCAATACGACCACCACCTCTTCTACCCTGCATAAATTAATTGTACGCAGGAAACTGAATTTGACTCTTCTCAACAGGCGTTGGTCTTGCAAAGAGTTCGCAGCATCTTGAGAAGAGTCAATTTCAGTTTCCTGCGTAGAATTAATTTATGCAGGGTAGAAGAGGTGGTGGTCGTATTGAGCATTTATTGTGACTATTGTGTGATTCGCTCAAAAACTAAAAGAGATACACCATTTTTGTAAGAGACGAAAAATACAGAAAATTAATGTATCTTCCTTTTTACAAAAAGTTAAAGCACTCCTACGACCCACAAAAAAGTTACCATTAAATGTATCGAACGGTAGGGGTAGTTTTCACCCTTCCCGGAATTCAGTTAAATTGATATCCACTTAAAAACATAGTTCCTTCATTGATATGTGCCCAAACTAAATTTTAAAAAAATCGATCAAAGAATTTCCGATTTATTAAAATAAAACAAAAATATTCTTCCAACTTTGACGCCCTCTCACGGCTTAACGATGTACTTTAGTATATAGGTAAGTTTAGTCCATTCGACTTTTTTTGTTCCCACAAACCTACTCTAGCTCTATGTCCACGGAATATTGGGACACCCTGTATATTTAAGTTAAAGCTGAAGTTGCGACCCATTGTCTCCTTCACCAACACCCCGGTCTCCAAGTTATCTGAATGGCTTAACCATATTTTTAGAACACACTTAAACCTACAATTCCCGTATTCCATTAAGAATTCCACTGACCTTTCGTTAGAACTCTCCCAATTTAACGTTAATGCTCACCATCAACTTCTCGCATTCGATATTGTTAATCTGTTCGAGGACTGCCTTAATGTTATTAACAATTACCTGAACTCTTCAAGCCTTTCCAACACAGCCTGCTCATTCTTAAGCGACAGCTTAAAATCGTGTTGCAGTCAAAACTTTTTTTAATTTAATGATCTTATTTATACTCAATTAAATGGCCGCCCTATGGGCAGTAACTTATCCCCTTTATTGGCTGAACTCTCCTTGACCTCTCTTGAAGTCAATGAAATTTTTACTAACAACCTTATCACTGAACATTTTGCTTATTAAAAACGATATGTTGATGACATTCTGGTTGTCTTCGAAGGCAACGACCAAGATATCACCGATTGTTTTAATTACCAGGTTACACCCAAACATTAAATTTACCCTGGAGAGAGAGAAAAATGGTGTTTTGAATTTCTTGGATCTTAAAATCACTAGACTGCCCAAGGGTCTCGATATTGACATTTATAGAAAACCCACCACCACCGACCACAATATCCCCCTTTCCTTTCACCATCCCCTTTCCCATAAATAAAAAAGGAGATCAGGAAAAGGGAGGAAATTATTGGGGTAAATGAGTGTATGGGCAAGAGGAGAGGAGGTTGTTTTATGAGAGAGTAGGATATGCGAGGGAGGAGATAGAAAGGAGAAGAGAGTAAGGAAGGGTTATGGTAGGGGAATTAGCAGCAAGAGAAAAGATGTTCAAGGCCAGGAAAGGAGAACGAAGATACGAGAGGGAAGATATAATGAGGGATATATGGAGATAATGGTAGAGGGCAAGGCCGATTATTTATTGGGTGACATGGGGTTAAAGGAGAAAAGAATGGTGGCGAGGTTCAGGTGCGTGAACGAGGAAAACGAAAACAAATACTGATGGGAGGATGAGAAAGGGATGTGTAGAATGTATGGGGAAGGAAGGGAAAATATATGGCATATGATGAGGGATGTGAGGAGCTAAGGGAAGAGGGGAGAGAAAGAAAGGTGATTTTGGGAGGGAAAGGGGAAGGGGTGGAGTGGATGAAGAGGGTGCTGGAAAGAAGGGAAAGGGTAGAGAGAAGGGGACAAGAATAGAAAGTAATGGGGGGGGGGGGGGGGGGGGGGGGGGGGGGGGGGGGGGGGGGGGGGGGGGGGGGGGGGGGGGGGGGGGGGAAGAAAGAAAGGAGTGGTAGAAATAGAGTTTTTGTTTTTAATGTACATCGTACATGTAGTTAGAATCGAATCTTTTGTTAAAACATAATATGTATATAACTAATAAGAAGTAAATAGAATAGAATATAACGCAGTCTAACTTTGACTGCGCGAGGTTTGAGATACGCATCGATCGTTAATTCGAAGCCCTTACACCGCCACCGCTCATCTTCTCATTGGCGTTTACCCTTTTTTTTTGGGACAATGCAATATTAAAGAGATGACTGAATTGAATTCAGATTCAGGCACTCACGAAATGGTGTTGCCAACTGTCGGTCAAGCGAAGTAAAAAGTGAGAGCGCATAGTTAAGTATATAGTCGGTTAACAACACTAATGCCACAGAATAAAACACTAGTGAAACAGAAGCCACACTGATAAATACGTGTTGCACATTTTCTTATCGCGCGAACTAACAGCTCCGCCTTCTGTGGTGTAGAATAAAGCGAGCGCATTGATACATTATACAGGCGTAGTCACGTAAGAAGGCGAGCGCGGCAATGCGCAAACCACGAATTTACGCTGCTTGTAAAATTTCGCGTATCAATAAGTCAGTGTCGTTTCACGTTGTTGTTGTAGATATGTTTATTCATCACTAAATATGAACATTAATGTTATTTATTGAGTTATAATTACAGGATAATTACATATTTTGGTGGTATATAATCAAATTTGAATTAAGTTATTGAAAAAAATGCACTTGTGTGAATGCATTTATTATGATACGCAACTGACTTGTATTTTTACAGTAATCGGCTTTCGGAGTCATGAATCGGGTTGCACCGGTTCTCGCCTTCTTATGTGACTATGACTGTACATTTCAGCGTATGTACCTAGCGGTGCCCGGTGCGTTGAACTCTTACTGCGAGAATTCTATCGGAATTAGTTTTACGGTGAACTGCTTATGACATGCGAAAATGTATGGTAAATATTTTTCGTTTATGACATTTTTTGATACGATTTCAAATTTAGAAAATAATGAGAAAAACTACAAACCACTCCTCTTGTCAATAGCCTTGCTAATGCAACAGACAAAGAAGATTACACTACAACGGGCGTGGTTGCGCCGAGGAGACCGCCTTGTACCGGCAACATAACTTCAAAGGTGCCGACGGAGAGTGTCGCAGTGTCGCTTCTGTCTCACTAGTGTTTTATTCTGTGCTAATACCTACAGTTTTATACAACGCAAAACAAATTTGATCACGTAATCAATTGATCGCATTGTTAGTTGACGATACTTTTACAAAACCGGCCGCAAATGTAAATATTAAAAAAATAAATCAAAATAACCTCATGAATAAAATAATAATACACCTTCATACAATGATTCCTTTCTCGATTTATTTAACATAGTTACCTCTTGTGTGTTTGGCACAAGGGGTGATTTCCTGCTAAGGGGCTGCACCTCAGAGATGAAGTGTTCCATATTTAGTAAGCTCCTAAATCGGAAAATGATTCATCGTCATAAAATGATCCGTTCCTCGATTCTTTAACATTATTATTATTAGTTCTGGGGGTGGTCCCAATAGGTTCCCGCACTGCGACCTTTTGGTCTATTGTGCTCCCCGGTGTTGTCTACCCTTCAAGAATACCTGTATCTTTTACAAAGTCCAGGATTTTAGTAGGGCGAATCTTCGTTACTTCCTCTTGTGTAATTTTTTCATTTCCAAGTAGGAGTTCCCTTGCCTTTATGAATGCCTCAGATTGGCAAATGACGTGGTAGGGCGTTTCATCTGCCTCGCCACAACCCCTGCATGTCGGGCTTTCCGTCAGTCCCATGTTGTGCAGGTGTTTGTTCATGCGACAGTGACCCGTGACCATTTCTGTCGCAAGTTTTATCTTCGTCCTGCTTAACTTTAAGATGGACGTAGCTAGGTCCCCGGTTTGGGTTGTTTCCAGGAAGATCTTGGAATGACTCTGTCCTGGAATTTTCGACCAATGTCTGCAATTCTCTTTCGCGAGTATTGCTTGAATCTCCTTTTTGACTGTGTTATAAGTAATCCCACAAGCCGGTTTGGGTCCTATAAATTGTTTTGCGCTTGCCATTCTCGCAAGCTCGTCAGCAACCTGGTTACCTGCGATTCCCGCATGCCCAGGTGCCCACACTAGCGTGACTGAGTTGCACTTACCTAGTGCGTTTAGCATTTGTGTGCATTCAAGGACTAGCCCTGAATTTACCACATATGAGTCGATTGCTGCAATCGCTGCTTTGCTGTCTGTCACTATAAAGATTTTCCTTTTGATAAGGTTCTTTAACATAGTTCCCTCTTGCGTGTTTGGCACAAGCGGTGGTTGCAACTTGGAAATGAAGTGTTATATATTTTTGTAGCCTATTAATGATGGAACTACATGCATTAAAGAAATTATAGATTTAATGGTATTTTCTGTGAGTTAGGTACCTCTTGGGCGAAACTAGTTTTGGAGTTGTTTTAAGATAAGGGGTGGGGGGCGCAAAAATCGAAACTAACTGGTTTAAGAGCTCCTAATTATGCGCATATGCGCAATGCTCCGTTGTTATTTGTATGTGGGGGGGGGGGGGGGGGCTCAGTGATCGTGCACGATGCCCCCCCCCCCTTTCAAATGAAAATGCCTGCTAAGGGAATTGAGCTCAAAATTTGATTATTGCGGAGTTTGAATGCTCCTAAATAGCTTTTAGTTTTGAACTACCATTTTTTTATTCCCGCGTGGTGGGGGGGGGGGGGGCAGCTGAACAGTAACAGCGTGAGGACTTGTTTTATATTCTGAGTTGATAGTTTTATTTACATTTGTCGCAGATTTGTAGTACACATTCTTGTTTAATCGAAGTTCGCCGTCTATGAAGAGCATATACAGTTGGAAAAACTTCACTGTAGGTACTGCACAGCGACCAGTGATCACAGTTCTCGATAATATCAAATTTCCCTCTGTCGACAGTAATAGAATACCTACCTATTGTTTTCTGGGGTCGCTTAAATAAAAAGAATGGTTCCAGTATATTCAGCAGGATTGGGCTTTACAGAAAAAGCTTCATTTTGTTTACATGTTTACTCGTTCTACGATTTATTTTAAATAAGAATCTCGTCCACTAGCCAACGCAAGTCCTTCTGATACTGTATCCACTATAGCTTGTCAATACAAAATCACCTCTAGGCTGGTTTCCGAGTATCACCAAGTACTAGAGCAGGTGACCAACAGCAATACCATCGGGCTTGTATGGGTTAAAGGGCATGCTGGAATAACAAGCAACAAAAAAGTCGATAAGTTAGCCAGACTGGCCTCAAAATAACCGTTTTATGGTCCAGAGCTTTACACTATCAACTGTAAACAACTTAACAACTGAAGATACAGTACTAGAGCAGGTGACCAACAGCAATACCATCGGGCTTGTATGGGTTAAAGGGCATGCTGGAATAACAGGCAACAAAAAAGCCGATAAGTTAGCCAGACTGGCCTCAAAATAACCGTTTTATGGTCCAGAGCCTTACACTATCAACTGTAAACAACTTAACAACTGAAGACACCCAAGCCCAGAACAAGGCTAGGTGGGACTTGATGTTAGACTGTCATCATGCGAGAGAGCCCCTTAGGGGACCATCTCGCAGTTTGGCACGTTTCTCCACTGGTTTATCAAGAAGAACCTGCGACTACCTGTAGGCACTGCGTACTAAACAAGCACTGCACCACATGGGCTTGGTCGAATCCTGCAGGCACTCTATACACAGGTACTACACAGATGATGAGACGACGCACCACATACTTTGTGATTGTCTCGTACTTGTCGAGTTGAGACAATCCATGTTGAGGGAATCCTGGTCGAACATGGCTACGATTAGAGCCGCATCCCCTTCCAGCATCCTCAGATTGATCTCACGTGTGGGATGGCTTGAGTGATGTTGCGGGGTCGGATGAGGGCTCGAATAGGTGGCCCATGTGCGCGTGGACTTCTGACTATCCTCCCATCGAAATCCGGAATCCACTATAGCTTGTGTTGTTGGTACAATTTGTAGAGCGATTTGCTTAATATTGTTACAATCTGACCTTGCTTTTAACTTTGCAGTGTCGGCAACGTCGCGTCGTCGCGGGATGTGCTTTTCACGACTTCATTTTCGACTGTACAAACTTTTCCTGAACCCAGTTGTGATTTATTGATGGTGAGATGTAGGTAAGCACAAAATTACATTCCGACTCGTTCACGAGGAGTAAAATTCTCTTAAGGAGAAAAAAGGAAAGGTGGAAGGGTTCGAACGGAATGGAGGAAACATGTCAAAATGTTGATGTACTGTTCCAAAACTCTCCTTGTAAATGATTAATGCATTAATGTGAATAATTGATAAGGGAGAGTACATGGGTCACTCGTTTACTAGCTTCTGAAGTAGTATACAAGGTGTAAATATTTTATAATTTAAGGGAGCTGAAATAGCATCTTATGTTAATTATAAATATATCGCAACTTCCTCTAAAACGGAAGGGTCGATTATCGCACAAATCGAGACTAAGACCTCCCGAATCGGGGCTAGTGGTAACCATTAGACAAAAGTTCACTGCTCATCGTGCTCATGGGCATGTCCACCCTTCAATCAATGAAATCTACCTAAAAGTCACTAGAGATGATTTGTGCACTACTTCCGACACTCACCTATGGTCTGGACATTTGGTGCCACCGACTTAGACATTCACACGTGGTAGGGAAAGTGGCCACGCTTCAGTCCTTATTCCTTAACACCTACTTTGGGGCATAGAGTACAGTACTCTTAGTCTTTGCGTTATTGCCAAACATCCTCTGCTTCATCATATTCTGCAGGAAATCTAATGTGTAAGACTGCTTCGCAAGACTGGCACCTGCAACATACTACTATTAGATAGCCGTTAGCTGAAGACTTCCCTTCCTTTTCGACCGCTTGTCGTCACATTAAGGCCTTGGTCTTAGGTGAGTGGCAACGGTTGTGGGATTCCTTAATGTTGGTTTTTCCAGAATCACGTACCGGGAAGTGCGGCACCCCGCATCGTTACTTCGCAGTTCGCACGGTGGATTCGGGTGTCACCTGAAGCGTATTGTCGCTTGTCGTGAGTATGATGGCGCCCGAGCTCCTCTGTTGGCGAGAATCGTCCTTTACCTTGATTCCCCTCAGACTATCCTAGATCTCGTACCTAATGTTAATGACCTAAGTGTGTCTACGTCCTAACGATTTATTTAGCATCGTCGAAACCAGTCAATTTCTCGTTGACTTTTTTTTAACAAAGTTGTAGGAATCGGGCATATGCGAGGATGCACGAAACTACATCGGTCACGCGAAGCGCGGTTGGCTGACATTGGTTTCCCACGCCAGGTACAAGCGCCAATGAGAATTCACCTAAGTTAAGTAGGGAAGACACGCCCGCTCAAATGGGTTTAAAAGCGTGCGCGCGCTGCAGGAAATTACTTATTCTTTCGACGTTGATAATAGCACGGAAGAACTAAGTACCCCTAGTCCGACGTTGATAATAGCACGGACGAAGAGGCAGCTACCCTGTCCGACGTTGATAATAGCACGAACCAGGGTCGACCATCCGACGCCGACGTTGATAAAAGCACGGCTAGGATAAATCGCTGGTAATGGTTAACCTCTCAACTATCCGACGCCGACGTTAATAAAAGCACGGCTAGGAGAAGCAGTCACAGTCCATTACCCCGCATCGATCGCCGGTACCAACCGTTGTCTCACCGCTGCCACCGACTCCGACCAAGAAGCCGCAGTGGAGATTGGTGCCAATTGAGCTTGACAGCAGGCCCTGTTATGCGGACTCTCCAAAGCAACCCCTGCATCCGCTGGATCCTAGAAGGCAATGCGTTGCATACATACGCGCAGTAACTTTACGTTCTAGTTCGTGTTTAGAGTAAATTGTTCATTTTTGTTATTTATCTATTATTTCATTTCATGTATTTAATTTTTATATACTGGGTGTCCCATTTTAATCTTACCAGCGGAATTTCTCGAAATGAGGACCCCTGACAAAAAAGTTGCTAAATAAAAGTTTGATGGTTTGGAGGGGACGTCCGATTCTGTAACAAATTTCACCCCCGACACTCACGGGGGTGGGAAACGGGGGTGACTTTAGAATGTTAAATGGAAATCCCTATTTTTTATTGCAGATTCAAAAAGAGTATAAAAAAATATGAAGATTTTATTTAAGAACTTTTTATTTATTTGCAACAGGTGGCGCTGCAAACGGGGTGTCCAGGTGTCCCATTTTAACCTTACAAGCGGAATTTCTCGAAATGAGGACCCCTGACAAAAAAAGTTGCTAAATAAAAGTTTGATGGTTTGGAGGGGGACGTCCGATTCTGTAACAAATTTCACCCCCCGACACTCAGGGGTGGATAGGGGGTGACTTACATGGAAACCCCTATTTTTATTGCATATTCAGAAAGCTCATACAAACCTATGACGGTTTTATTTGGAAACTTTTTTTGTCAGATGTACTCATTTCGAGAAATTCCCCTGGTAAGATTAAAATGGGACACCAGGACACCCCGTTTGCAGCGCCACCTGTTGCAAATAAATAAAAAGTTCTCAAATATTTTCATATATAAATATATTCATATTTTTTATGCTCTTTCTGAATCTGCAATAAAAAATAGGGGTTTCCATTTAACATTCTAAAGTCACCCTCGTTTCCCACCCCCGTGAGTGTCGGGGGGTGAAATTTGTTACAGAATCGGACGTCCCCCTCCAAACCATCAAACTTTTATTTAGCAACTTTTTTTGTCAGGGGTCCTCATTTCGAGAAATTCCGCTGGTAAGATTAAAATGGGACACCCTGTATATTTATGTTCTTGTACCCGTGTGTAAATATATCCTATTCATGAAAAATAAACAAAGTCACGTCAAAAACGTGACAAAGTTATTGTATCTTAAGTTTTTGTTGTCCGCTAGTTCAGTCATTCATTTTAAGTTCATAAGTTACTGTTTATTTTAATGTCTTTAATCAATTATGTTTGAGTTTACTTACTTTTCAAGTACTGCCCAACAGAAACTATCTTTATCCCGCCTTCTTGGATTTTACCGGTACTCGGTACTCTACCTGCCATCGCTCGTATTGCATCGAGTATCAATCTAAAATTAAACCAACTTTCTTGTTTGACGTATCTTTAAATGTGGACGGCTCGACAAAAGACAAGTCGGGGCCGTGGTGGGCCACTTCCTCCTCCTCCTCCTCATTCAATTATATTCATCCTTTACTACAACACTTCTTTTTACCTGCATATCAATCTATTGAAAGAAGTGCGCTCCGATAACGCTTGACTTTAGCACACTTTTTTGGAACACATCCATACAGTTTTTAAATAGCGTTACTCCCATCTGTATGCACCGCCCTCCTATTTTATTTTGGAACATCAGTGCTTTTTTTAGTAGGTTCTAACGCAGATCTAATCCTAGGTTTAATGTTCCAACCCCTCACACACATGAGACTGAAATATTCGAAAGACCATTTACACATAAATCGCAATACTTCGAGGTATGACGGACTCACTCTATTGTGGGCGGTATGGCAACGCTGGTGCGTTAGTAGTGGTGGAGCTACGTTTGTAAATAATTATGCGACGTGTTGTCACACAACTGATTTCATTTCCCCCAGGCATTGGGTTGAGTATGGCTCTGCCATAATAGGTACACATACGTTTTATTGAAGGTGGGAGGTTATCGTGAGATTCAAAAATAACGAGCGCGTGATTGAATTCCTTATGGAAACGAAGAAAACGAATTCGTATATTCTTGAAATGTTGAGAGACGGTTCTTCAATTGGGTGTAAAGGTTCGCAGAGGGAGGAAGACGATGTGTTTTGTCGTATCTCTCTACTGCTCGCAATACAGTGCAAAAACTTAAAGAAACCTTCAAAGCAGATCATTGGCCCACATCTACAGAAGTCGCCGAGGTCTCTTGAATTAATTAAGGAACCGTACGCTTCATTCTCCACACATTGAGGATGTCAAAGCTTTGTGCGAAGATCGTTCTAACAAATCAGAGCAAATGGAAAATAGCTCTCGTGCTTGTGAACATTGGTTGCAAAATATAGACATGTTTCAATTTACGAGCTTTTTTGAGAATTTTCCAGCACTCAGGCTCAAGGTCATAGGTACAATTAATGCTACTTCAATTCAATCAATATTTATTGTATTCATAATAAAAATATACAAATGATTCTAATCCCCCCTCCATAACCACAAACTAAACATAATAACCTAACATAATATACCTATACATAAAAAACACCAAAAAACGCCCAAACTTACGACTAAAAACTACAACTCCAAAACTTTCTTTACTCCTGCCCCCTACGTTTCACTCTTTCCCTCCTCTCTAACACCTCCTTCATCCACCCCACTCTCTTAGTCTTAGTTCCTCACATTCCCTCATCATATGACACATACTTACCCTCCCTTCCCTGCACATTTAACAAACGCTTTCTCGTCCTCCCACCAATATCTATTTTCATTCTCCTTATTCCCGCACCTAAATCTCGCCACAATTCCTTTTTCCCTCAGTCCCATATCCCCCAACAGGTACTCAGCCTTGCCTTCTACCATAATCTCCCGATATTTCTCATTATACCTTCCCTCACCTATCCTCGCTCTCCTTTCTTGGCCTTACACATCCTTATCTCTTCTTACCAACCCTTCCACCATATCACTTTCTTCCTCCCTTCTTCTTTCTATCTCCTCTCTCGCACAGCCCACTCTCTTATAAAACATTCTCCTCTCCTCCTGTCCATGCCTTATCAGTTTTTTCCTCATCTCTCACATACACTCATTCACCATTACAATTTCATTCCTCTTCCTGACCTCTTCCTCATACTTCACTGCTCTCTTCCCTGCCTGAACTCTTATTTTCTTAGATTTTATTTCTTCCTCTACTATATACCCTGGCGTCTCTCTATCCCAACGTCCATCTCCAGTACTTTTCCTATATTTTTTCCATTTTCTCTCCCTCCTTCCATCCCCATATCTCTGCTCCGTACCCCATCACACTCCTTACCAAAAATCCATCTTCTCTTCTCCATATCCTTCCCAAACATTGTTTCCCCCAATCCTCACACTTTCTCCACTAGTCTATTTCCCTTATTAGCCAGTTCCCTGATGTGCGCCACATCCTTGTTATCGTACCGTAAAACATACCCTAGATATTTCCACTCATCCACACTTTCTATCACCTCTTGCCTCCACGACCAGTTTTTCTTTACACTCCTCTCTCTTCTCTTTTGAAATACGATCACCTTTGTCTTTTCCACATTCGCACTCAAACCCTTTCTCTCTAAATATCCCTTGATCACTCCAATTAATCCCTTCATCTCCTCCTCAGTGTCCGCCATCACTACCACGTCATCCGCATATGCTTTTATCCTCCCTATAATGCTACTTATAACTAACTTGTACAATAACTTCAAAGATTTGAGCAAGATCAGTCACAGATTCCACTCCATTCCACCTACTATTTCCTAATATTATAAAAAAATTAAAAGGGGGCCATTTTCAGACTCTTTAGAACATTAAACAGGCACCGTCAGAGTCACGACCAAGAGTAATAGAGGTGCAATTTCATGAGTGGTTTCAACGCTAGAAACGAGGAATAAAATAAGTACATGAAAGCTCAGGGGGAGTACTATGACTACTATGTAATTTTATTATAATAACTTTTGCGCCATCTTTCCTGGAACTTTATTGCCATACAATTTCAGAAATATGACTTAGCGATCGTTTCATTCTTTATAAACAGATTATTATGTCTTTTACAAACTTTTTACATTTATTAGTAAATGATTCTCACTTATTATTTTTTGTCATAGCTATCATTCCACTTCAACCTAAAATATACTGTGAAGGGTTCTGGCTATGCCAATGCTCCTTCGCCCCTTGCATGCCTTTGTACATTAAAGTTTGTATTTTTCGAATGTTTCAAGTAAGAGAAACGCGGTATATAGGAAACATTGTACAGTGGCGTACTCTAACAGAGTTTCCTCGTACTTGTAAGTGGGTAGTTGATGTCGTTGGCATCGTGAAACTAAACTATTGATCTGGGTTGGCATTAAATCGTCGGTAGAACCATATACAACAGCAGCGTCTCTATGACTACGCTTTCCGCAACATTACTGACCTTATGACGTCACAAACGCGCCATCATGTCGCGCTGGAAAGGGTTAGGGACAGGTGTAATAACAACGCGCAGACGTAGCGATAAAAACGTCCGCCGCGTGCGCATGAGAATTTTGAATGCGAAAACTCTGCAGCGCGCCAAATACAGTGGTTTCAGTTCTATTGCTGATCGGTCCCCCTGTAACATTTAACCTAGGCGTTTTTTTTTTTATATTTCGTAATACGGTGGTTTGTTCTAAGTATATTCATTTCGTGTGTACATTTATTTTGTAGGACATGCTTTTGCATAATTAAAAAATCTGCAGGAGACGTCGTAACGGAGACGCAAAGTATCCCCTCCATAGTCTTCCCAGAGATCCGTGCGACAAGATGGATGTTGCACTGTAAAGAAAATGGCGATCGCACAAGAGATTGGGATGCAGCTGGGGGCGCGGGCCCACGTGTGATTCGAGAAATGTCCCCCAGCAGCAATCGCGAACGTGTGTGTAAACCGGCGTGTACCTTGTTTTCGTCCCAAAGCTGCAAGAATATACGCAACGTTGTGCACTACAACTAGCAATAAATGAAGACTAATATCCCACATGATTTTTCAGGGACATATATTCATAACAAAGAAAGTTGATGTAAGTAAAGTGGCTTTATCCCCCACAAGGTGATAGATCCTAGTGGAACTAACGCCTCGCTTTTGCTGCTAACTTTTGTGGGTCATTCCTTGATATCGATTTGTTCTGTCGCATAGGGGTGACTGTAAGGTCCGTTCACAATCCCTCCCGAGCTTATCACTTTTACTAGCAAGGCAATCTAACCACCCGCACATATATAAACTGCTTTAGTATTTTGCCGTATCTGCAGTGCTTTCGCTGTTGTGCATCGTACATTGTCCATGAAACCGCCTGTCTTCAATGTTAGAAAAGGTGCCATGTGATCATTCCTACAAACCTCAATGCAGGTGGGTTTCTTATCAAACTATTTATTTATAACCACTTCATTCATCCTTACCTTTCATAAATTACTACCAATTTGTTATCATAACATTGAAAATTTTGAAAATATGAATGGAAAACTGCACTCGCTTATGCCTTTTTTAGAGATTATAGTGCGCTTTTCTTAGGTTTGCTAAATACGGAAACTTATATAAGACGCTACGCGTTTGGGCCAATGATGTAACCTAAAAGGTGTAGTACGTGCTCGAAATTGTTAGTCTTACAAATCCAGGTTGGTAAATTACACGATTAGCAAGATTGCTCAAATGTAAATAGGGAAAGACTTTTTTATTACACATTAAACCAAATTTGCACAAGGCTTTTAACTAGAGTGAGGAAGTGGGAGTTGACAGTGCATGTAAATTTTTAGCCAAAACGCTTCCTTTCATTCTAGTTTTTGATAAGTGCTTTCATAACCTGAAACCACGTTTTCATAAGCTTTTACTTTTACAAAAAAAAAAAACATACTGCAGCGAGTTGATTTCCTTTGAAAACATAATAAGCGGTTATCTGCACTGTGAAATTGGGTGACATTTGAATAGTAACATTGATTGTAATCCTACAAAAGGACGTCAGGAAATATCGAACGTTTCCAAGGCAGAAACCGCTATTCAAGAAATTGTATTATTATGTGTATTTCATTCATAGCTACTGAGTTAAGGAAAAGTTACAATTTCGAGATAAACTTTCTCAAAAAGGAAAAAATTAATTAACGAACTTTATAAGTGATTAAAATTGTTCAATTTGAATAACTTTACACAATTTTATTCCCTTTTCTGCACATAAAGTGTATCAACTTGACAGTAACTTCGAATAATAAATACCAATAACTTTTAGTGCTCACCTTTCATAACCATATCGAAAAAAAAAAACTATACGATCCCATTACTGAATAAACTAATTTTTTAATGTAAATTGTTACAGTGAAACTTGATACAGTATACTAGGCAGGTTTCGCTCGGCAATTAAAAATAATCGTCGAGACTAATTGGTTTTTTTTTAACTTCAGTGTATACGTAATCTTCGTAATTGCCTCTTGCGTAGGATACGAAGAGAAGGATTAAACACGTTGTAATCAAATACGATCATTTTCTCAACGTAGGTAACTAGGGATAATCTGTATAACTTTCTTCGTTTTCTACTCTTACATTGAAAACTTATTTCTCAGGTTGGCGTTCGAAACTAACTTGATGCGTTCTGTTTCGTAAAATAGGGTTTAGTGTACACTGAGGAATTAGAAAAATATGTCTCGAGTTTCCGTACTGAAAGCTTCTTCATCGAAAAATTCCCTTAAAACTGTCTAAATATATTAGAAATAATTTATTTTCTGCAACTTTTGGTTTTATTAGAAAATCGTGGATTTTCCTCTTCCATTCGCAAACGGAAAAGTCTTTGTCAGGTAACATTCCTAAACAGGTGTTTTCAAGTTCACCTGAGTCTTGTTTATGTTCCACGTATTCTTCCAATCATCAAATGCTCTACTTCCCTTGTTCCTTTCTTTGTACATTTACTCTCTCAGTAAGATAAATGGTAGGGGAGGTTTGATTCTTGCATTTTTACGTCAGTATTGCCATTTTTCAACATTTTTTGGTAATCGTTTTTGGTTTGTAAAGAGAAATCTAAATATGCCAGGTTTTTTTTTTAAGTTTCTTCCCGTTAATATCGATATGTTGAAATTATAAACTAAAAATGAACCTTCTCCTCTTCGATACTCCCATTTCCCATTCACAAAACTGTTTGAAACACAAACAAGTGATTTTCCACAATATAGAGCATTATTCTCGCTTTTAAGCGAGAACTGAACTATTTCAATAGATAGCTTGTTTCGGGGTCATAACTAATCAAAAGGGAAGCTTCAACGGTGGATACCTCAATTTAAAAGCTCTTGTGCCCTGTTGCTCTATCCGCATTCAAATCGATTCGTGCCATAGAATTTATACTTGAACTGTATTCGAAATGCTCTCGTTATTTTTATTCAATATCCATTTATGTCGGTTTTAGTAGATATATCGCAATTTTAGATTGGCTAAATGAATTATTCAACCTTGCTCAAATGTTTACGCTATTTTATTAATAATTAGGTGGGTATCGGGGGTTTATTTTTGGCTCATAATATGCCTAAAATATTATTTCTATATTAGACTTACTGAAAATCAATACCTCTCACGCCTTTCAAAATACATAACATTTTTAATCATTATCCAATATTTTTCAATCTAGTATTATTTATTGGGATTAGTGGTAAAAGTATTGATTTTGTAAAATCCGCAATGATGCTAGTGCGTGACTATTGCACTGGGTAAGTACCGAACACTCGAACTCGATAAAAATTTTATACTCCCAGTTCGCTAAATCGAAATTCCCAGCTATTGGGTAAATAAACAAACGATGTTTCAAGTTTCTTGGAAAAAGTACTTGCGTGGGTTTGACCCGAGACTGGCTGGTGGGTCAATACATCTCTTGTCGCTATAGTAATGAATCTACGGTCCTTAATCTTGAAACAAATAATCCGCAAAATCATTTTTGAACAAATTTACGTGATTTGGTGACGTCTTCCGCGGATCGATTCATTTTTCAGCATAAATTACAATACGACAACTTCATGTCAACGTCTCAGTCTCAGTAACTATAATTTAGTAACATACATTTCATACAGATAAAACGACGTTTCAATTAACTGAACACAAAGAGATTTTCAGAAACAGAATAACAGCTTGATTATTCAATGTAGCACAATGTGCGTAGGTAGGTTCTAAAATTAGATTACTCGTTAATTTTGCTTTAAACTGAAATATAATGGAAGGAAAATACGTACCTAAGTCAAAGAAGGCTACTGCCAGTTTATTTGATCAAATTAAACGTTAAAGGTCAACAAAGCACTGAAAAAAGGAAATACAGCAAAATGTCAGAATATGCCGGGAAATCACACACATCCACCTCATCAAAGTTTCCCGACATTTAAATACGATAATCGTACGTAAATAATAACTAAAAGAGCTAATATGTTATGCATGATGAATGATGATGTAGGTCTTGTCAGAACTGATATATTATTTTTTCAGTAACTTTTCTCTTGCGCTTTTCACGAAAAATGTCGTATTTCTCTTATTTATGTGCGAGTTTCTAAAAGAAAACATGTTTTGAAACTGGTCTTTAATTATTATCTACAAGTTTTGTTACCTATAGTTCTCTTTCCAAAATATGAATAACATGGTGACGATATGAAACCTTTATTACGGAATATTGATTCATTTATTGTATTAATGGAAGTATTATGTAGAAAATGTTGAGGAGTTTACATGAAGGATCTTGATTAGTCTAATTTTCAACCCAGGGTACGTTTTTGCAGATGGAAAAAGAATGGAAAAAGATAAGACCTAGTCGCAACAGGATTTTTCATTTGCGAAATAGCCACCTTTGGGACTAGGTACCAATACTTTCATAGTTCGCATTATTGGATGGGATTAATTGGTAATCAACTTATTGAACCATAGATACTGCGTTTCAACCGGCGAAGTCTACACCAGAATCTTAGATGCCGTGCTAGTGGATCTTTTGGAGTTTCATCCCTCCACAATTGAGGAAATGGGTTTGGTATCAATATTAGTGTGCATCTGCACACTCTTCAAGGTTCAAGCTATAGATGTTCTGAATAGATAATTTCAAAATAAATCGATACGGATTTGTACGATGCTCCACTTACAGCTTACAATACCGGAATCGAAAACCGGAATCCCGGACAAAATTAATGCAGTATTTAAAACCGATATTCATACGTAAATACCGGTATTTCGGTATTAATTTAATTTTATTTTAGTAGAAAATATTTTGGATTAATGATATTTAGAACTAGTGTAAAATATAGTATGTATACAGGGTGGGCCAATAGTGTGGGGATGGAAGACTGTGGGTTTATTAACGAACATTTCGAAAGTTCGTTCATGGGATATGGTAAGGCTGCAAATCTAAAATATTTTCACTTGAATCGCAAAGTAGGATGATTTATATCAAAGTTGCATTTTTAAATGGAACCCCTCTGTATATTCCTTGGTCAATTCTAGTGCGACTTTATGTGTCACACATAGTACTTCAAACGAATCGTTTGGCCGCATATATCCAAAAAATTGAATATCGCAGGGATCACATAGCTTAGAAGGCCGTGACGATGCGATATTACTAAAACATGAAATGTACTATCGTAAACCGGACGGTCAAACCCGAAATCTTCTGTGTTCGGAGAAATTACTACGTCAATTGACAAAATTTCTATAAACGGTAACTTGATTTTTCAAATCGCACTGCCAATTTTTCTTTATTACGTTTTAATTTTTGAACTATGAATTTATAAAATTATCATTGTGAGTTCATTATTTCAAATTTCAATTTTGAATTTAATTTAAACTTTTTAACTTTAAGTAGCAGTTATATTTTGCGTTTCGAATTTTCAAATTTGAATTTTCAAATAATTTAAGATTCATTAGCACTACTATTTTGAGTTTAAATTTTTTATTTCAAATTTCTATTTTGAATACGAAATTTTTAAATTTTATGTGTATTTATTTAATTTACATTTTATATTTACATCTTTGAATATTAACTTGAATGCTTTGAATTTGAAATTTTGAACTTTGAATTTCTAAGCTATGCCTTTTTTATTTTTATTTTATAGTTTCAGCAGTAAAAAAAGTCAATACCGGTATCAATACCGAGATCCCGGGATTCACTTGATTGAATACCGAAAACCGGTATTCAAAATTTCTTCCGGTATTGTAAGCTCTAGCTCCACTTGAAAGCAAAGAAGTCTTAAAGAGAATCATGACACAAACCGTCGATACGTACTTGTCGAAACATTGCCGAATAAAAACCATTTATCTATTAAAACAAAAAAACAACAAATACAATTAATTAGATAGCCCTTTATTTTGTTATAATAAACGTAACAAACGATTCTTAATTCACTAAATACGTAAACCACCTAATTTAATTAAATAATACTCCTCCACCCAAACTAAATCTATTTCTGGCTCCATCACCCCCTTCATCCACCCCACTCCCAGCCCGTTCCCACCTAAGATCACCTTTATTCCTCTCCCCTCTTCTTTCAGCTCTTCACACTCCCTCATCAAATGCCACATAGTCTCTCGTCCCTTACCGCACATTCTACACATCCTCCTCTCGTCCTCCCACCAGTATCTATTCTCGTTCTCTTCATTACCACATCTAAACCTCGCCACCATCCTCTTCTCCTTCAACTCCATTTCTCCCATCAGATTCTCGGCCTTCCCTTCTTCCACTATTTCCTGATATCCGCCATTATATCTTCCATTACAATATTCTCGCTCTCCTTTGCTGTGCTTCTACATCTTTATCCCTTCTTACCAACTCATCCACCATATCTCTTCCCTCCTCTCTTTTCCCTTCTATCTCTTCCCTCGCATAACCCACTCTCTCATAGAACCGTCTTCTTTCTTCCTGCCCATACCTTATCCGTTTTTTTGCCACCTCTCTCATGCACTCCTTTACTCTAACAATATCTTCCCGCTTTCTGATCATCTCCTCATATTTCACCGCCCTCTCTCCTGCCCTTATCCTTATTTTCTCTCATTTTACCTCTTCCTCTACGATATACCCTGGTGTCTCCCTGTGCAACCCTAATGTCCACTTCCAGTACTTCTCCTGAATTCTTTCTATTTCTTCCCATTCCTTCCACCCCCCTATCTCCGCCCCATACCCCATCACACTCTTCACCAACTTGTCAAGCAACCATCTTCTCTTCTCCATATCCTTCCCAAACACTCTTTCCCCCAAACCCCACACTTTCCCCACTATTCCATTTCCCTTCTTCGCCAATTCCCTCACATGTGCGCCAGGCCCGTGCGCAAGGGGGGGGGGGGGGGGGTTCAAACCCCTCCCATAACCCGTTGAAATATAAGGAAATATAATAATATAATGGGCCCTGGAAGTCCTAAATTTAAGGGGGGGCACGATGAAATTTTCCACGAATTGGTATATCTACTCAATATCTTTAATAACATTTTAATTTCGACATAGGTAGAGACTCATTAACTAATTTTAAGTTGAACATGTTCACTTATTTCTGATCAGAAAATAGCAATGAAATATCACTTCTTGTTTTTGAAATTAATAAAACATTCTTTATTTTTTTAGCAAAGAATCTATGCACACTAAGCGCACAAAGCCCACTCATAGTCAGACATAGTGGATCGCAACCAGGTCTTAAAGTACTAAATGATCTTTCAATAGTTGTTGTTTGGGGCAGAGCCAGAAAAATGTTGAATACTTTTTTTACGCTAGAAAAAATCACAGTGTTTATCTAAAAGTTCAACAAGTTCCATTTTCATTATCATAAGCTTTCTGGGATCAAATTTGCTTCCACGTTTCCACATCAACTTCAGAAGTTTCGATATCGTATATTTTTAAAATGTTAGAATTATATTTTTTTAATTATTCAAAATTTTCAATTAACAACTGTGGATGCAGAAGTGAAATTGCAAATGTGCCTCCTTTGTCTCCTGCGAAAATCGAATCTCGGTAAACTCAATAATCGAATCTAGATAGGGAACAAAAATGGATATTCGAAAATAATCCTCAGCACACGTTTTACCATAGTTAGCCCTTTGGGTTTGTTTAGCTGCTAACTAACACAAATCTTAATTAAATTGTTCTGGGTTTGGTGAGATGTATATTTCGCACTTCCGGCACAATTTTTCAAATGTTCACTAAACGCGCTAAATCTGGGTACCACAGTAAATTATTGTTGAAATTATCAGAATAAGTTTTTTCTATGTGATTCAATTTTTTCTTTTTTAAAATTGTTCTGTTGTTTAGTGATATACGAGTACTTTTGGCCTCAATAATTTTTCGAAAATTCATAGCCTTCAGCGTGGCTTTATTACGAAAGACCCAAAAACGCCTCTTCTTCAACTCGGACGAAAAATGACACAATTCTTGTAAAAAATCAAAATAAATTGCACTAATTTCATTTAGTTTAATTTATATTCCCAATTTGAATCCAGAGGGGGGCAAATGCCCCTCCTTGCTGGCGCCCATGAATAATGTAGTTATTAACGTACTTTATAAATACATACCTAATTATGTATTTAAAAATAGACAAATATTGAATACCTACCCAAATTTCAATGTTTTGAAGAATATGTTAACCTAATTTTATTATTGAGAGTATCGCAACCTAGTTTACGTTTTATGAATGTTTGGGCCCGTTTGAGGCGTTCATTGAAATTATTCAATCAACGTTTGAGGTCTTCCCTATTCCCAACCCAACCCCTCCCATGGACAAATCCTGCGCACGGCCCCATCTTTATTATCATACCGCACTACATACCCTAGGTATTTCCACTCCTGTACACTCTCTAATTCCTCCTCTCCCCAACACCACTTTTGCTTTACAATTAATTCAAGCAATAATAATTTAAATTAATTGAAATAATGAAGGTGGTGTAGCTACTTATTTTTTGTATGGTGCATGTCATAAAGTCATGCGAATAATACAAAAAGCCTAAATTATAAAAAATATATGTGAAACAAAATTAGCTCATAATACTATATCATTAATACAATAAATAAATATTTTTTTTTAATCTATGGAGTTTATGCCATGAATCTAAAATGTATTTAAAAAATCAATTTTTCAAATATATTTTCGTACTTAGTTGGTTCGTTTCTCTGTGACTATACATTAAACTGAGCCACCTATTCTGATTGCCTCGCGTTGCCTCAATTTCTTATTTAGAAAAATGAGACAAATCGTAAGTACAACAGAATGCTGATGATAACCATAAATTTAAGTTACTACATTAGGAGATGTACACCCCTCTTTCGTTTCCACTCGTATGATGTACTCTTTCAAGACAATTTTTTGGTCTATTGTTCATCGCAAAAATGTATTATTTAAAGCGAAAATTTTTCAATTTTCTTATTTATCGTCATCATTAATTCAAGAACACACGAGTTGCCAAAAATAAACCAGGAAAATTTGATAAAAATGTACGTTAAGTGCGAAGTGTTTGCGGACATTTATTTTTTTGTTGAAAACGATAGCTTTCTTATCACAGAATGCAAATCTAGAAATCCCAAAAAATCGGAAATTTTAAAAAACATGGCCGCTCGCTGTATTTTTTAAAATCTATTATTTCTATAATTACCAGTTAAATTTATGTACGTCCGATTAAATTCCATACGTCTGGAATTGACACCCCACTCACTAATCCATGTTTATTAGGTTAATTTTTAATTTACTATATTATTTTAATGTTTTACGGTAGTCTGGAACTAATACCGCGGCACGTAAGAGGTTGGATTGTAAATTAGTTTATGTTTTATTTATTACGAGTTTCCTTTAAAGGATTATTAAAGACTTTCTTAATTAGTATCAAAATATTATATGTAAAATGGATAGCATTAATGTTTGTGTGTTTTTTAAAAAAGTGTGAAGTGTCAGTAAAACTGTTATAATGTGAGTGCAAAGGGACTTCAGTCAATTTCACTTGCAAGTAAACAAAAAGGTGACAAAATTTTGGAGGAATCGAAAAACGCATCCAATATAACAGTTTATGAATCTTGTTGGAACAGCTATGTTAGAAAGGAATACATAAGAAAGAATTTACCCCATAGATGAGAGCAAAAATGAAAAAACATTCAGATCTTTTGTAAAAGGTTTTGATTTTACACCAAATTGTCTGATCTGTGGTGAATCTATTTGTTTCCAAAAAGAGAAAAAGAAACCCAAGCAATACAGACAAGAAATAAGGAATATTATATTTACTGAACTAAATATGAAAGAAAACATAATAGATTTTGTTGCTGGAGAAGGGAAATATCATTTGATTTGATTTAAAAAATTAGTGCGCAATACTGCAGGCTCTTCCAAAGATTCACAAAAAAAAGGCGGAAGGCAATTTGTCTTTGTTAAAATTGTGTAGTTGTATGGAAAACTGTGATGATTGTCAATTTTCACTGAAAAGCTTGATAAAAAATTTGAAGAATTTGTGACACCGAAGGCAGTCAGGTATGTAGATGGTTAAAAGAAAAATTGCAACGTCACTTTGGCGAGAAAATAACAGTTACAGGACTTCCAAGAAAAGATACTATTATCATTTATCACATTAACAGACACTTTGCAAACTATTCGTACACAACAGTTTTGTACTGAGAAATACGAAACTATTTACCAAGAAAAATCAAGAATTGTTAAAGCGGCAGCTTAGCTGAGGTTATAAGAGAGGATATAAAAAGACAAGTTTATAATCTAGAAAAGTATCCTAGTTTTGATGAAAATATGCGGGATGAATGCAAGCAGCAAGTTCCCGAAAAATTAAAAATTGTTAAAGGTATTTTAGACAGTCTTCTGAAATCCTCTAAAAACGAAAAATTGGATAGAAAAGCGACAAGTATATCCCATGCTATTATATCGACGATTCGTCCGAATTCCTTCCTTTTGCCATTACAAGTTGCACTAGGTGTTTTCTTGCAACGAAAGTTTCCCTCTAAACTATTGATCGAAGTAGTAATTGAAAAATTGGGATTTGCAGTTACTTATTCTAGTACGCTTTTGTATGAGTCATCTATTGTGGCTACTAAAATACCGAATAGAACGAAAAAGGTATTTTTTCAATGAAAGGTATCAAAAAATGAAATGTTTCCAATCACAATGTAGCAACTTCCTGCACCACAGGATCTACTGTAAAGAAACGGATGCAAAAAAATGTGTATGTTCACAAGTTGGACGCTGCAGTTTTATGTGCCTTCACTGCCATGGGATAGACTGCAAATATGTTTGAATTCTGGACGAAGATCTGTTGAATGACTGAGTTTTTATTTTTATAGTAATCTGGCTTAAAAGGTTAAATGTAAAAAGTGACAAAAAAATGAAAAAAAATTGTTTCCTTTTTCATTTCAGTTTTTTTGTTAGGAAATTTACATTCTTGATGGTTATATCTAAATTAAAAGATAATTTGTTTGTATTGTTAAGCTTAAAATTCCGTTAAAAAAATGTTAAAATTGCTCCAAAGGATAAGAAGATATTTCATTTTTAAAAATGTGTATGAGCGGCCATGTTTTTTCAAGATGGCGTTTTTAGCTCACAACGGATTTTTTGGGATTTTTATATATTTGTTCCTGAACATAAACCTATCGATTCCCATTGAAAAAAAAATGTCCCCTTAAACTATATTGAAAAAATAAGATTTGCCTGGTCTAAAAGCAAAATAACATTTTTGTACAGCAAAATCCGGAAATATAATTTTGGTTCTTCTAGAAAATAGGAGGGCTAGGGGAGGGCGTAGAAAACAATTTAGGGTTTCCATATGAGTTCTTTCCTTACTGTATCTGCTCACATTTTTTTAGTAGACAAAACAATTGGTCCTTTTTTGGAAATGAGTTTGGGACGCCACTAAATCTTAATGCGCGTTTTTGAAGTTGAGCTTCTTAATAATTATACTATACGTCATCCGTGAAAGAATTGCGGATAAATAGTGGTACCTCTTAAGTTTTTAGTTCTACTTTTGATTCTTCTTTCTACCCCACTTTGCATTGATAGTTATGTGGTAACCTCTTCCTTTCTGGATAACATTTCCTTTATTTTGGTGGCTTCGCTCGCTTTCGTTGGTGCACATGTTACTATTTGAACTACCCCATGTGCCTTTGCGATCTTTAATGTATTTGTCTGTATTATTTATTTGTCTTAATTACAATTTTAACAAAAGATTCTTATTTCTACTGAAAAACTAGGTACATTTACAAATAATACAAACTTCCTACTCTTGTCCCCTTCTCTCTCCCCTGTCCCTTCTCTCCAGCACCTCCTTCACCCACTCCACCCCTTCCCTCCCAAAATCACATTTCTTTCTCTCTCCTCTTCCCTTAGCTCCTCACATTCCCTCAATACGTGCCATATATTTCCCTCACTTCCCCACCCATTCTACACATCCTTTTCTCATCCTCCCACCAGTATCTGTTTTCGTTTTCCTCGTTCCCGCACCTGAACCTTCCACCATTCTTTTCTCCTTTAAACCCATGTCACCCAATAAATAATCGGCCTTGCCTTCCACCATTATCGCCATATATCATCCCTCATTGTATTTTCCCTCTGCTATCCTCGCTCTCCTTTCCTGGCTTTGAACATCTTCATCTCTTATTACTAATTCCCCTACCATATCCCTTCCTTCCTCTCTTCTCCTTTCTATCTCCTCCCTCGCATATCCCACTCTCTCATAAAACAACCTCCTCGCCTCTTGCCCATACCTTATACGTTCTTTTCTTATCTCTCTCATTTACCCCAATAATTTGCTCCCTTTTCTTGATCTCCTCCTCATGTTTCACTGCTCTCTTTCCTGTCTGGCTTCTTTTTTTTTCCGCTTTCGTCTCCTCCCCCACGATATACCCTGGCGTGTATCTATCCAACCCCAACGTCCATCTCCAGTACTTTTCCTGTATTTTTTTCATTTTCTCCCACTCCTTCCATCCCCATATCACCGATCCGTACCCCATCACACTCTTTACCAACTTGTCAAAAATCCATCTTCTCTTCTCCATATCCTTCCCAAATATTCTTTCTCCCACTCCCCACACTTTCCCCAGCAGTCTATTTCCCTTATTTGCCAATTCCCTTATGTGCGCCACATCCTTTTTATCGTACCGTAAAACATACCCTAGATATTTCCACTCATCCACACTTTCTATCACCTCTTCCCCGACCACCACTTTTTTTACACTCCTCCCTCTTCTCTTTTGAAATACCATCACCTTTGTCTTTTCCACATTCGCGATCAAACCCCTCTCTAATAATATCCCTTCATCACTCCAATTACTCCCCTCGTCTCTTCCTCACTGTCCGCCATCACTACCAAGTCGTCCGCATATGCCAACACCCACACTTTTATCCTCCCTATAACCACCCCTCCCCTTTGATATCTCCGCAACTCCTCCTCTAAATGCCCAATGTATAGCGAGAAAAGACTCGGGCTCAACGGGCATCCCTGTCTCAATCCTTTCTCCTTTCAAAACCCCTCTCCTTTTCCCTCCAGCACCCTCGTCACCCAGCAAACCCATTTATATATAAAATACATATAAATTATATAAGAGCTTTTTAGATTTATATAAAACTGGAAGAAAAATAAGAGATATTAATGTCAGGATGTCAGCAATTTTCAAAATAATATATGTCTATTAGATGTAAATTCTTTATATCTGTAGTACATTAATTTATATACGTTTTATGTATATTTTATGTAATATTCACATAAAAAATATTAGTTGTAAAAGCGTTGCGATGACCAAATGGCAGCTACTCGAGCATAATGTAATTATTACCAATGGAAAAAATTATTTAAGCAGTTTCATACAAAAAAATGGAAAAACTACATTTTTACGTGCAACTGTACTTTTAATTAACTTAATTCTTGCACAAGCCCGTTTGTACCTGAACTGAAAGCCGACAGTTTATTATGATATTATATACTTGCTTGAAAAGTTTCCCTTAACCGGATTCGAACCGTTGCGGGTGGGCGTGCCAAATTCCGAAATCCGACATGTGTTTTCTTTGTATCCGACATTGTACCACTGCGCTAATCTGAAATATTCCTTTTTTTATTTCGTTCTTCCTAACTTTGCGCTGTTTCGCGAGTTTAAATTATGTTTGATTATATCGTAGAGTGAAATCTTATTCAATGATTATACCTACCTTTATGTTAAAAATGACCAGGATTTAATTTATTTTATATTATATTTTATTTTCTATATAAATTAGACGCATTTTAGTCGATACGGATCTAATATTAAAGGTACGTGAACTACAATTTTTGGCGTTATAGAAAACCCGCGCGTGCGATTAATTATGCGGCGCAAATGCAAACGGACTTTTATTTTCCACAAAACAATATATGTAATGACAATTTATAATTATATTTACAGAAGACATACATAAAAAATATGTAATACTTCTTATATATAAGATTTTACATATAACGTACATAAATCTAATGATATAAATATGACAGCACATAAATTTCATGGGTAATATGTAATTATTAGTGTCTGACCGAATGTTCGGTTTCGGTTTCGGTTTCGGTCGAGTTTCGGCAAAAAAACGAGTTTCGGTTTAGTTTCGGTTTCGGCGGCAAACCTGCCGAAACTACGACCGAAACCGAAACTGCATTCTGGAGTTCCCGCGCTGTGCTCGTTCATGTTCGGCGCAGTAAATTCCATCCAAACGACGAAGACATTTTGCCGCGTCCACGTGCCTAATCATGACGTGACTTGTTTATGAAGTATTTAAGTTATTATTATGTATTTTAAAGCCGTGAGAATTAAAGAAAAAAATTAAAACTGAGTCTGACTGATTATAATAACGTTTTCTTTATTTTTCGCTCAAAACATGATCTTTGTAAGAAAGTTTCGGTTTCGGTTTCGGTTTCGGCCGAAACTGAGACCGTTGCCGAAATTCGGTTTCGGTTTCGGTTTCGGTCGTAAAAACCAGTTTCGGTCGGACACTAGTAATTATCAATATGTATATATTATATGAATTTCTGTATACAGAATATCCGTAAGTTTATATACTATTATGTAAAATATACGTAATCTGTGACTGTGACATACGGCTTATATAACTTTATTAAAGAACACTTACATACTTGATATATAAAAAAGCATATGTAGGGGTATTTACTTCAATCTTATATATGTTGTATGTATATTTTATATGTGTGTTTGCTGGGCACGCACCTTGCTTCCTCGTACAGCTCTTCTACCGCCTTCACCAAATCTCCTCCTACCCCACATTTTCTTCCTATTAACATTATCAAAGGCTGCCTTTATGTCCAAAAACCATCTATCCTTGCTTCCTCCCACTCTCCGGAAATCCCCCTTTCCATACTTTACTCAATATCCCTCTTATCCTTTCCCTCGTTTCCACCTCTATGTATTTCCACTGTTCTCCTTGTTTTCCGTCCGGCTCTTGCGCCTTCCTTAACTTCGCTTTTTTCCTTCCTCTACCTCTTCATGCTTTATCTCGCCTCCACCCTTACTCTCCCCCCACTCTCTTTTTCCATTTCCGGCTTCTCCATCTCTCCTCCCATCACCTCCAACTCCATACACTGCTTTCTCCATTCCTCCTCACTCACCTCAACCTCCCTTCTTTCGTATTTACCTTTTTTCTTGTTTACAAATCTCCATATCTCTTTTTTTGCCCCCTTATTTCCTCCTCCACCTTATATTTAAACTCTTCCTTTCTCCTTTTGCACTCTTCCTTATATTTTCCCTTCAACCTTTTGTATTCCCCAATGTCTATTCTCTCCCTCTTCCATTTTCTCCTTCTCTTTCTTACTTCCTTCTTTACCCATTCGCACTTCCCATTCCACCACTCCGCTCGATTTCTCACCCCTTTCTCGTCTCCTCTTCTTATATCTCCTTCTTTTCGCACCCGCTTCCATTTTTTCGACTAACTCTTCCAATTCCACTCCCACTTCCTTCTCCTTCCATTCTACTCCCTCAAATTCCTCCCTATACTTTTCAATACTTTCCATCGTCCATACCTTCCTCTCCCCTCATTCTTCTTGCTTCTCCAGAGTTTCTCCCCCCTCATATAGGTCCACCCTCATAAATACCTCTAATTTTTAATAAAGAGGTTTCCTCTTAGCAACTCTTAATTCTCACAATACCTCCTATTTCATCAGTTAGAATGTTCATACTTTTCTTTTGATGGTTTTCTTTTTCTTGTTTGTTAGTACATCATTCACTTTGATCTTTACCTATCTATTTACGATATGACTTTTATCTTGCTAATATTCTAACCTATTTTCAAATTAGAGCAACTGAAATTGTTGTCTTATTTCAATGTTTGCATTTGTATTAATCTCTACATCAATCGATTTGATAACATTAATTTTTACTCACGCGAGGGCATCATTAGGGACCTGTCTAATTTATTACAATTGTCAATATGTATATACATATTTCCTCTTTCACACCCTCCTTAAGCACTGACTGCAATAGAGGTAGGGTGTTCAACGTCATGTAAAAATTTCGTTATATTGAGACATACCTACTCTAGGTAATCGACTATTTTTCACCGACATTAAAAAAAGAACAGATACACTTGCCCTTTTCGAAAATTTTTATATTCATAATTCTTTTAATGATCTGTAATTTTAAATTTAGTTTTTCTTGACAGTGTATTTCTTAGCCTAAATAGGAACCCTATTTTCTTATTAATCTTAATAAGACATAAGCAATGATTTAACATAGCGCCTACTTCTCTAAGACTGGAACCAGAGCAATACATAAGCGGATAAGCGTATCATGAGCAAATATGACATAATTGTAGATGGGTTCACATCTCGCAAAGGGGTGTGATGAATAAATATTAAAACAACTCTACATCCCCTTAACAATTAATTTATTCTCTAAACAACTCTAATTCCTTAATTCCCCTTAATAATTGATTTATTCTAAAAGAAATAATAAATCAATAAATTATTAAGGGGAGGTAGAGTTGTTTTAATATTTATCAGCAAATAAGTGAATACTGCAGTCAATCAGTATTACCACTAATAGTCTACATTTTTTACTTTCAAAAATTAATATCTCGGAAACTATTGATCAGAAAGCTAAAATGTGCATATTACTTAAATCAGAATTCTATGATCTATCCAAATCCACTAAAAAATGGAGGGGGTTGTATTTAAAAAAAATGGCTCTGTCGTCATAACTTGAAAACGGAGGGAGGTGGAAAAATGAAAATGGTCTCAAAATACTTCTTTCAAAACAAATTAATTTGACGTGTTCAAGCGTTTTTCGCAAATTCCTACGGGAAAAAAGAAAAAAAAAAGGTTTTGAAACTTTATACGCTCTCTGTATTAACTTATGATAACCAAAAGTACCTACACCCTTTTTTGGTCACTGGTCACTTTTAGACCTACAAAAAATTCCATTTTCTAAAGTGACAGTTTGTTATGTTAATGGAAAGTTTTATATGTATTTACTACAAAAGTACACAATTACTGTTTTACATGTAATATTGATCTGAGTTATTAAGTAAATGTACCCTAAATTGCTTCGTTTATACGAGATATTTATACGCCCATGAAAATAAATTGTGATTTCAAACTATTTGCACCAAGCATCCCAGCAATGGATGAACATGTTTGTTTATAACATTTGTTTTTTAAGTTAAACCATTGAATAACGACTTTCACTTTTTTTATATTTAAACCCTTGTATTAATTTAGTATTTAAAATTAACCATCAAAAGGCTAACCGAGGGCCAAATAATGTGTTTTATGGATGTTCATTTTTGGGGTTGTCAAAATTGTACAACTCCAATTCGGAAACGTTTAAAATTAATTCTTTTGCAAGTGTTCGAAAGCGTATAAAAAAGCGTTACAATACTTAATTTATCAATTGGACATATTTGTTGTAAAGGTGAAAGTGAAAAATTCGTCTACCAACTTTTCTATCTAGGTATTGAACCGATTAATTATTTTTGTGGATATTTTTCTTTCTTTTCCTCTTTAAATCAATATAAATAATAAGTGTATAATATTATTATTATAAAAGTAGTTTATAGAATAAGAAACTTATTAACATCTTTCGTTAGCTAGAAGTTTTAAATTTTCTCCACCTATTTGTGTAATAATTTGGAACCAACTACCGGCTTCGGCCTTTCTTTTCACTTTAACATCTTCAATCAATTTCCACAGCTCCGTTTAATGACCTTTAGTTAATTAAAGCAATTAAAAATGCCCTTAAATATGAAAACAATTAATTTTTTTTAGTTTACCTACTTACAGTGCTTGCAGAAATCGCCACTTGCTATAATTATTGCAGATGCCATTTTTCACCTTCAAAAGTAAATCTGTTTAGCATTAATTATTATCCTTAACAATGCATTACACTTTTCAAGTCGTGGTGAATTGTTGTAGTTCGGTGCAAATTACGTAACTGACATAGAGCGTGATGTGTTCAAAGAGCTACATTAACAGTTTGTCGGGACGTCGGGAGCAATTGGGCGAAGTTACCTCTCCAGGCAAATTCGCTCCGTTTTGCACGGGTGTTTTCCAGTCAGTAGCTTTGGTGTTATTTGCGTCGCTTCATCGGCTCCGATATTTCCATATATACCAACATTTAGAGAATTTAAGCAGTAAGTTATTATTATTAATATTATTTTTTTTATTGTTATGTGATATTGAAATATTAAATAGCTGTGCATAACAAGTACGATCGGAACGGCAGAAATTTAACAGTATGAGTTTTCATATAATTCAATAAATTTATAAATAAATTATGCAAAATTATTTTCACCTTTGTGGAAAATGTGTTTTTGAAACTTGAATGGGTTTTCATAAGTGTCATACTTCATTATTTCTAATGTTTAACTTATAATCGCATAAACTTCAATTAAAAATCTTATAGCTGAACGCCGAATTTTTGAATTGAACATCTGTTCAGTTTTTGAGTTTATTCAACAGTAATATCCCTAGTGCACGTAAAATAGTTTTGACGTTTCTACAAAAATGTTTTGCTAAGAAATAATTTGAGTGAATTTGCCATAGTCGAGACATTTTGGATGGCAAATGCACGAAAAGTATTTCCGTTTAGCAAAGCATTTGAGTAAAGGAAACGTCAAAATTTTATCAAGTATTTTACGTGGACGTGGGGTATTCGGCATGATTATTTTTCGAATAACAATAACAGTAGAATTATCTACAAAACGGTGCATTTTAAAAAAAATCTTCAATCAAATTACCTACGATTTATGCAAACTGTAAACGAAACATCAAAATTTACTCGCGATTAAATTTTGACGTTTCATCGTTTACCCGCGGGTAAATTTTGACAAATTCGTCTTTTCACTGTAAAATATCTGTCATTGGATGAGAACGATGTAATAACCGAATTCCATTGGTTAATATTATATGAGTGAAATAATCAAATTTAATTTACAATATTGTAAACGTGCACAAAACGTTGTGGATTGAGTTTGGGTTCCGGAAATTCGGGTTTTTGGAAGAAACAGTCGTAGCTGAAACCGACAGTAAAGGTACAAAAGGATTATTCATAAACTTTCTTCTTCAGTCTCTCATCTTTTCAGCTTCCTCTTCGTTTGGTTCGTCGTTTCTTCGCATTTTACACCCCTTTTAAAGTTTCCGAACCACTTTAATTGGTTCCATTCGATTAGTTTCGTTTTCCATTATGTTTTTCGTTTAGTATCCTGTCAATTCTGTTTACTCCTTTCACTATTATCATATGAACAGCTTGTACTCACTGTGTTTGGTAAAATCCGGTTTTGGCTTGGGCCAAAAAATTGTCCTGTGTATTGCCATTTTTGGTTTTTTTCCCTGCTAAAGTTACGGTACTGACATCTTTAGAAAGTTCGAATTCACAAAGGGGTTGAATTGATAATAATAGGCGAAACTCAAAGAAGAGGGTGTGAGTTTCGTCTATTATTACGGTTAACTCTTGTCTCCTTTGCACATACTTTCATTCCCTTTTTTAGCTCTTCTTCAGACCTGTTCAGTTGTTCCAGCCGATATGGGATTTCAATAAATAATGTTAAGCTCCCAGTTCATCTTTTATCTCTTGGTTGTCTGCTGTGCTCTACACCCATTACCTATACCAGCGTTTTCCAAAGTGTGGGTCGCGACCCGGCACCGGGCCGTAGAAAAGTTTTGCCGGGTCTCGGAAAAAAATTGTAAAAACACAAAAAAAAATTAGTACATCAGTTTTTTTACATCAGTTTTACGTTATACACTAGGAATAGTGGAAAAGTGTGCATTTGCACTCTTTCACATAGCTTTATCGCTCGCGTCCGCGCGTTGTGCTGCTAACGTTGCTAGTTTACTTCATTTACTAGTTTTAAGGAGGGGTTCAATTGTCCTAAGTAATAAAAATTTCATAATCGCACTCCCATATGTTAAAATTGGACTTTGGCATGCATTTCTGGACAACTCGCTCTGATCATAGTTTTGCTCCGATCGTGGAGTTTTATGTCTCAAAATGACCCTAAGAACATGCCACGGCTCATATGCCTAGTTTTAGCAAAAAGTATAATGTTTCAAGCTGCCTAGGATGTGTCAAAGTGAGACAGATACTGTTTTCTTGCGATTCTTTCAAAGTTAGGTACAATAGAAATAGCATTCCCCAATGCGATATCGATAGGCATAACTGCCGTGAGGGTTCATTGGTGTCATTTTCAGATATAAAAGTCAACAATCCGACCAATACAGTGGTCACAGCGAGTTTTCCAAAAAATGAAGTCCGAGTATTTTCCAATGGCGAGTGAACTTTTGGCGTACTAGCAGGAAAAATTGTCGTTCCATCACAACTCTTTACCTCAGGCTAAATTTCCTCGTAAATTGCTCTCATTATTCGAAAATTTCGGAATTCATCAAACAAATTCGTAGAGATTTCTTCAGTGGAATGGGCCAACGTAAACCAAGATCGGTGCGAGCAGGTGAAAGAAAGGTAGCTAAGAAGAACACCAAACTGGGCAGACGTAAGAGAACCTTGGAGGCCTTCAACGCGATAGAAATCAGGGTCAATATTGGATCGCAAAAAGTTCTTGAACCCCCCCCTTAAATGAATACAATTTTTTCATTACTTTTATTTTTCTTATAATTATTTATATTATATTATAATTATTTTGAAATTTTTGTGTATGAAATAAAACAAACAGACAATTAACTAGATTTTTAATTAAAAAATAAAATTTGTTTTGTAAAGAAGTGGGGTTTTTTCATAAGGTGGGTCGCCAAAAATTTTAAAACCTCGTACCGGGTCGCGGTCAAAAAAGTTTGGGAAACGCTGACCTATACTTCTTTTTTCTAAGGTTTTCCGTGCTATTTTTTGTGGAAAATGTGTTTTTGAAACTTGGATGGGATTTCATAAGTGTCATACTTCATTATTTCTGATGTTTTGAGGACATATAATACATGTTTAACTTATAAGCGCACAACTTTAATTAAAAATCTTGTAGCTGAACGCCGAACTCTTGAATTGAACATATGTTCAGTTTTTGAGTTTATTCAAATTTAATTTACAATCATGGGCGCCGCTACTAAAGGGCAAGGGAGGGCCCGGCCCCCCCCCCCTGGAATTTCATAAATCGCGTAACTCCATTTTAGAAAATGTTAAAAGCTCACAATATAACCACTTTTGGAATATAATGTTCTATTCCATCGGTGATTTATGATTTACTAATTTAAAAATGTGTAAAAATTTTCAAGTATTCTAATTTCTACTTGAAAAAATGTAAGGGCCCCCCCCCCTAACAAATTTTCTTCCGGCGCCCCTGTTTACAATTGTAAACGTGCACAAAACGTTGTGGATTGAGTTTGGGTTCGAGAAGTTCAGGTTGTTGGAAGAAACAGTCGTGGCTGAAACCTAACTCAATCGACAGTAAAGGTACAAAAGGATTATTCAAAGGATAGACTCTATCTCGATGTTACATAAACTTTCTTCTTCAGTCTCTCATCGTTTCATCTTCCTCTTCGTTTGGTTCTTTGTTTCTTCGAATTTCACACCCCTTTTAAAGTTTCCGAACCACTTTAGTTGGTTCCATTCGATTAGTTTCGTTTTCCATTATGTTTTTCATTTAGCATCCTGTCAATTCTGTTCACTCCTTTCACTATTCTCATATGAACAGCTTATAATCTGTACTCACTGTGTTTGCTAAAATCCGGTTTTGGCTTGGGCCAAAAAATTGTCCTGTGTATTGTCATGTTTGGTTTTTTCCCTGCTAAAGTTACGGAACTGACATCTTTAGAAAGTTCGAATTCACAAAGGGGTTAAAATGATAATAACAGGCGAAACTCAAACAAGAGGGTGTGAGTTTCGCCTATTATTACGGTAAACTTTTGTCTCCTTTGCACATACCTTTTTTAGCTCTTCCTCAGACCTGTTCAGTTGTTCCGGTATGGGATTTCAATAAATAATGTTAAGCTCACAGTTCATCTTTTATCTCTTCGTTGTCTGCTGTGCTCTACACCCATTACCTATACTTCTTTTTTCTAAGTTTTACCATGCTATTTTTTGTGGAAAATGTGTTTTTGAAACTTGGATGGGATTTCATAAGTGTCGTATTTCATTATTTCTGATGTTTTGAGGACATAATACATGTTTAACTTATAATTGCACAAACTTCAATTAAAAATCTTATAACTGAACGCCGAACTTTTGAATTAAACATCTGTTTAATTTTTGAGTTTACTCAAATTTAATTTACAATTGTAAACGTGCACAAAACGTTGTGGATTCAGTTTTGGTTCGAGAAGTTCGGGTTGTTGGAAGAAACAGTCGTGGCTGATACCTAACCCAATCGACAGTAAAGGTACAAAAGGATTATTCAAAGGATAGACTTTCTTCTTCAGTGTCTCATCGTTTCATCTTATTCCTCTTTGTTTGGTTCTTCGTTTCTTCGAATTTAGATCCCTTTTAAAGTTTCCGAGCCACACTAGTAGGTTCCATTACATTAGTTTCGTTTTCCATTATGTTTTTCGTTCAGTATCCTATCAATTCTGTTTATTCCTTTCACTATTCTCAAACATTTCATATGATCAGCTTGTAATCTGTACTCACTGTGTTTGCTAAAATCCGGTTTTCGCTTGGGCCAAAAAGTTGTCCTGTGTATTGTCATTTTTGGTTTTTTTCCCTGCTAAAGTTACGGTATACCTACTGACATCTTTAGAAAGTTCGAATTCACAAAGGGATTGAATTGATAATAATAGGCAAAATGGTAAACTTTTCTCTCCTTTGGACATACCTTCATTCCCTTTTTTAGCTCTTCCTCACACCTGTTCAGTTGCTTCGGGGTATGGGATTTCAATAAATAATGTTAAGCTCACAGTTCATCTTTTATCTCTTGGTTGTCTGCTGTGCTGCACATCCATTACCTATACTTCTTTGTTCTAATCTTTTCCATGCTATTTTTTGTAGCATTGTATCGAAATCGATGCTCAGAGTTTTTCTTATGATTTGTTTCGTGTTAAATATAATGGTGGTGTATGCTTCGCCCATTTTGTAGTCAACAAGGTGATCTCGGCATATCCTGCTTTCTTCAAATCCTACTTTCTACTCAAAAGGGGAAACATTCCACTCACGATTTGTTAAAAACTTCCCATTTCTTTATCTGGTTTCCTTAAATTTCAGTCTTTCTATTACTATCTCGTCGTATCAAGGGTCTATTAATTAGCTCATTTTGTCCTTTTCTCCATAGAATAGTTGTTGGTTTGTTTTCTTATCTTTCTCCATTGTTGTAGCTAAATCGAGTGAGCAAAGAGAGTATAAAACGACAATCACAGTGTTGGATGCCAAAAATTGACCAATTTGAATCTATATAGTCGATATAAACCCTATTCTCACCACCTGCGTTTGACATATGATATCCTCCCCGTAAACCCGGTCATGCCCTGCAGAGTCTAGTTTTAAACAAAATTTGATGTTCGAGTACTTCTCACCATTTTTATTCATTTTGGCATTCGCAAAGAGTTCAAAACACTCTTGACAAACTTAACGTAACTGATTGCTACATGCAGTAATTTATCCACCCCTTCCCATCACAGTGCCGCATTTGGCACTCCGATCTTATATTGATCTTTACTTTTTTTACGGCAGTATAATTTTTCTTGTCCTCGTCCCTCTTTCTTGGCACATTTACTCGTATATTCCTCCTTTTTTTGGAGTTTCAGCCCTTTCTCATTTAGACTTCCTACCTTCCATGTAGGTATCTTTTTTTTCTGATTTATTCACGTTACCTGTCTAATTTCTCAGTTATTTTTTTGTCCCCTGATAGGTATGTTGTTATACTAATATGGGCTCTTGACATTGAGTAATCGCGCCAATGACGTGGGGCCCTGCCCTGTTAAAACATAATGTTATCTAAATCGTCACTAATTTGAAGGAGCCAGTTCTGCAGTATCATGAAGTAGGTACGTTACTCCTGTAACGAATCAGTTTATAAATAAATACAAGATTCACCTTCAGGATAACGATCACTGTTCCGAACTTCCTGAACGTAATATAAGGCTAGAGCTTAGTATTTCCCAATACCCTCTCAGGTTTCTTATCCATCAAGAAGTTTGCGAACTCATCGATCTCCAGTTAAAAGATTGAGTTTCATGTTTGTACGAAAATTAGGCTCATAAATCGCTTTCCTGACAGATCTGTTCTCAGCACCAATGATCTCTTCGTATACGATCGAAGCAAAAGCTCCAGAGTCTCCTTCACAGTCACTGTATAACCCTCCCCTCTCTGCTCCTCCATATAAGGCCCTTTGGAGTTTGGAATCTTCTGGAATCATCATAGTACCTTCTCCAAGAGCCTTGCGCTTATTGTTTTATTATTAAAAAGGTGTCTGTACCCGTAATGGGAACAATCCCTCATCAGGGTATGTTTTGTAAGTTCTCTGGGACAGCTTTCCTAAAGGTACTTCAGACAGTCATACGAAGGTTTACTTTCATGACCTCCGTACAGTTTTTCCGAGTTTTTAGCCTTGCCAGGATGATTATCGAGTTATCCTTTAGGTTTCACAGTTAGAAATCAATAAATGTGATGCCTCGAATAATAAGACTTAATTTCATAATTGTAGCTGAGTGATAGGGCTACATAAACTTTCATGTAAAATATTTTTAGGTACATTCGCCATTCGCTTATATAACGATGATAGCGTATAATTACATTAATTTGTAACGTGTACTGAAAATATATAGGTAAATGTTATTAGCAAAGTGTTCACATTCAGCCGCTTGTTTTAATGCAATTAAATGCACAATGTTTAAAATAAGAGAGTTTCCTTTATTTATGTTTGCTTTCGCATTATGAAGCTTTATACCTACGTTTAATTAAATTTTTCAATTAATCAAGCTGTTGCTTCTTATCCAATCCTCAAACCATCCATACATTATACTAAACATGCTTACTTTTCATCGATGTATTTTTAAAATCTACAAATCCGTTACTTTTATGGCCGATAATAAATTTCAAAATTACGATGTTAAAGGGCTGTTAACATGGAAACCTTCTACAGTCACTATAAATTTAATCACGTTCACTATTATAGCAGATGTTTATGGTCAGCTATACAAACTGAACGGTTACAGCAAGCTGTAGGTAATAATGACCCCATTTTAGAAATTTGCATGGTAGTAAGTGGTTGCATGTAAGTTGACCAAATTCAAATTTGGTGGCAACTTTACATGAATAACGTTGCTGCAGAGTAGTATTGATCGAAATGTTACAAAGTCACGAATCGCCAGAGTATAATATTCCAACGCAAATACTTTCTTAATAAACCATCAGTGATTTGTGATTTCATGACTAGAAAAAATAATGCAATACAATGAAATATTAAAATCGCACCTTGACTTTTTCTCACGGAACAGTAAAACCATAAAAAATATCAATTAGTAGCAAGTAATAACATTTCAACACCTATAAATTCAAATTATCTGTGTTACGTAATTTTCCTATACCTAAAAATGTCACATTTCAGTTTTTTGGAATTATTATTTTAATTGAACCAGCAACAGAATTACTGAAATTACAAAGTAAGAAGGAATAGTGCCAGTAAGTCTCTTCATCCACATAGAAAAAGTACTCAAATTAGCTTTGGTTCATTTTTTCTTGAGTTGAGGAGAAGGTTCGAATTTTTCAAAAAGGTATCCAATTTCGCCTCTGAGCAGATACAATTTTCAAATATAGAAATATTACTCAAATTGCCTTTGATTCATTGTAACAAAAAAATTGGAACTTATTTTCTTGTGAGTTGGAGCATCGATATTTGGTTCCATTTAATAACATTATCACAGTAATCAGAAAACAAGGAAATCATGTCACTCGGCATTACCCCCGAAAGGAGGGAAGCAAAAGAATTTTTTTAAAAAGTGTCTAATGCACCTCTGAATAGACACAATAGGCTTCCCGCTTTCATTTCCATGTCTAGCTTAAATTACGTACTGAGCTTTTTCTAAAAGCTGAAAATCTAACAAGTGGGTATTACCAGGTTGGCAGTGAAGAAATCTAGACAGTAATACCTACTTTGAAAAATCTAACCACATCTCATGATTGTGGGATTTCTTAAAGATTTTGTATTCAAAATTGAAATGGAAACGTTGGAAAATGCGTAAATGATACTTAACGTGGTAGCAACGAATATGTTGTTGGTATAAGTGATTTTGTTAAGGCCATTTGTGATTACATCCAAGAAGAAGACTAGGGCAATACTCAAAAAGATCTTGGTCAAAATTCCAGGTCAAATCTATTCCAAAGTCTTCCTAGAAAACTCAAACAGTGATTTAGCAATGTGAGGCATTCACAAAAACTGAAGAACATATATAAAATATAAAAGGGTTATACAAGATACAAGAAGAAGTAATGAAGAATCATCGCACTAAAATCCTGGAGTTTGTTAAAATATTAGTTTTGCTAAACATAAAGCATCGGCTTTTTCTTGGATTCGATTAGGTGAAGCATTGCACACGCATCTTAGTGTGAGTGTATGAGAATTTTCGAAAAGAAAAATAAACCATGGGCTGCAAATGGAGTAGGTTATTGAAGCAAGAGAGAACCCATCGAGGTGATCACATCAGAACTGGTCCAAAAGGTTGAAAATTTAATATTCTATTCTATTCTTTTTATAAACGTTACAAGATGTTTTCGGCTATGAAGAGCAAAATAAAAATAATTCAACTGAAATTCTCTCTTTGTAGTTTCAGTGCTCAAAAACCAATTTATCTCATTCCTAAGCCAACTTCTCCTTAGTCTCCCATTCCCATCTCTCTTGAGCAATGGGCATACCGTTGAAAGGAGTCTTCTAGTTTCTACTTTCCTCAACTAAATGTTCCTAGATTGTCTACATCTTCCTTAAAGCTCTGTACTTGGTAGGGAAAAAGGATCACAATACTCAATTAGTAGAAAAATGTATGTTTAAAACTCATAGTTCCATCTGGATTCTGGATTTCGACGGGAGGGTGGGAGACTCCACGCGCACCAAGGCCACTTATTCGGGCCCTTTGTGCTGCCTCCCTGATTAGAGTCGTTCGACCCCGCAACTTCACTCAAGCCATCCCACACGTGAGATAAACCTGAGGATGCTGAACGGGGAAGCGGCTCTAATCTTAGCCATGTCCGGCCAATTCGACAAGTACAGGACAGTATGTGTTGCACCGTCTCGTCGTCTGTGCAGCATCCTCTACAGGATGGTGACTCTACCAAGCCCATGCGGTGCATGTGCTTGTTAAGTTTACAGTGCCCAGAAAGTATACCTACAAGTAACCGCAGGTTTCCTCTGGATAACCCTGTACAGATGCGCGCCTGGCTACGAGATGGTCCTCTGAAGGCCTCTCTCGCGTGGCGACAGTTTAACATCAAGTTTCACCTTGCCCTGTGTTGGGCTTGGGTGTCTTGGGTTATTAGTTTGTTTACAGTTGATACTGTAAGGGGAAGTGGACCATAAAACAGTTGTTTTGAGACCATTTGGGCTAACTTATCGGCTTTTTCATTGCCTATTATTCAAGCATGCCCTTTAACCCATACAAGCTTAGGGGTATTGCTGTTTGTAATTACTTGCTCTAGTACCTGGTGACACTCGGAAACCAGCCTAGAGGTGAATTAATTTGTATTGATCTAGTGCCTGTAGAGCGGCTCTGCTGTCATTGGAGATTCTGATGATTTTATTCTTTATGCTGTGCATAAGAATGGTTTTTGCACTTAGCGTTATGCCTGCTAGTTCTGCCTGAAAGACAGTAGAAATTTTGCCTAGTGGTTGGCTAATATGGAAGTGGAAGTTCAGTTCTTGGGGATAAACACCTGTACCTGTTCCTTCCATTGTTTTAGATCCTTCTAGTATAGGTAGTCACTTGACTACCTCGCCCAGAATTCTAGAGTGGCCCACCTCACCGCCTTTTCTGTTCAACAACCCTTTATTTCTTAGACGCAAGGCTGCCAGTATGGCCTGCTCTCTCACGTGGAGATCCAGTGGAGGCAGACCGAGGATGGCTTCCATGACGGCTGTGTAGGTGTTGTTCGTATTGCGCCCGTGCACGCAAAGTAGGCTAGTCTTTGCGCATAGTTGAAAAGTGCTTTGGTTGTGGATAGTCTGGTTCTAGGCCACCAGACAATTGCTCCATAACATAACATGGGTTTTATCACGGCGGTGTACAGTCACAGGATAGCCTTTGGGGATGAACTCCAAAGCCTTCCGATTGCGCGGCGACATTGCCAGAACGTCCTGTTTGCTTTCTCCACTTTGAGCTGTGTGTGCTTGCTCCAGGTCAGTTTATTGTCAAGTGTAATACCTAGGTAGGTACTTCACTGGCTCTGAAAACTGGAGATTTTTTTGGAAAAGTAGAGGAGTTCGAAGGCCCTCTATCTTCCTTTTCCTTGTGAAGAGAACTACCTCCGTTTTTGTTGGGTTTATGGACAGGGAGTGTTCCTTACACCATTCTTCGGTAACTCTGAGAGCTAATTGCATCAGACTGAACAGAGTAGCCTCAAAATTAGTGTTTTGTCGCCGACGCTAATGTGCACCGCTCTGAGTTTCAGCAGCTACAAAATCCAGCCTCGTACGACCTCTATTATGCCATGGTGGTTTAAGGCGCTTTCTATTGATTTGAAGGTTGTTTTGTCAAACGCCCCTTCTATGTCTATGAATGCTCCCAGTGTGGACTGTTTAGAGTCCAGCGATCTTTCAACCAGCCCTACAACACAGTGCAGGGCTGATTCTGTAGATTTTCCTGGGGGGTTAGGGTGCAGCGGAAATCGTATTAGCGCCGTATCCCGTATCATAGTTCCATGCCAATAGCTTTGAATTTTGAGAAAAACTGATATATCAACGTTCTGAACTGAAAGCTATACACAGGATCTCAAATCTGCAAACTGAATTTTGACTCTGCGCAACTGAATATGTAAATTTTATACTAGAAACTGAAAATATACTCTGAAAACGCAGAAATTCAAACTTTGAATTTGAAATTATGAACCCTACTGAATTCATTATCCAAAAATTGAGCTAAATACTGGGCTCGTGTAATTGATGCTTGTCGAAAACGTAATAAAGCTTGATATTACAAACTAAAAACTGAAAGTTATTGAATCGTGAACACAAATCTTGAAATTTTACACTTTTTACAATATAATCTGGATATAGGAAGCTTGAAACGTGAAATTTGAAACGACAAACTGTAAACTGAATTATTTATGTAGATGTTCTGAACGTAGGGCTTGGTGGAGCAAAATAGAAAAAGAAAACTGCAAATACATTGGAACTAGACTTATAGAGATTGAAAACTTGAAAAGTGTAGCATGAAAATTATAAATCCTTAATACCTACTCGAGACTTTAAAATGGAAATAGAACACTTGAAACTCAAAATTGTAAATTTAAAAAATGGAACGCTTTGAACTGGAAATTTGAATGTACATTTCAATCTTACATGTTTGGAATGGGAAAGTTGAAAATGAATTTCTGTATATATTAAAAAGTATGAACCATGAACTGAAAAATTTGGTGTACTATTAGAAAATTTTAATGAACAACCCAGCTAAACATTTTGGGAAATGATTGTTTTAGAGCCATAAGATAAAATGTTTTTAGTGACCATCTTAGAAACTTTACATAAGACAAAATGAGGAATTTGAGGGATTTATTTGTAATTTTTAAACAAATATATTTAGATTGAGTCTTCCAATCTTCCAATTACTGTGAAGCTATGAAAGTAAGAATTTAAGATCGTTTTGTAATGATTAATAAGTATTATCTATTGAAAAATTATTAAACTGAAAATTATAAACCGAAATCTTAGACTGTGATAAAGTGGAAGTATTGTAGTTTCCGTTTAGAACGGAAATATTATCCTAACTGGACACTTCCCCAAACTCGGAAAATTAACAAAGCCAATTTTGCTGTTATTATACAGCCTGTACAACCAAATTTTCCACATTACCGCCATCTACAAGCATTGTTCAATTTTAGTGTTTCGTATTGATTTTCCTATTTTCCTTTCAACCAATGCTCTCCCAAAAGCTTCTGCATAAAAAATGAGTTATTTTAAACAACTAAAAAAGGTAACTTTAATAAGTGATTGAGCTTTGAGCATGCAACGAGACAATCCTGAAGGGAAGATAACCGAAGGCATTAATTAGTTGGAGACGATCGTTTTCTAACCCTCTAGATTTTTGATGAAATTTAGGCGTTCGCTGAAAGCTTACTCAGTAGAAAGTCCAAGCGCCATTAAAATCGTTATATAAGAAGGTGAATTTTTTTTTTCAGGGAAATTTTAAAGGTAGTGAAAAATTTGCATAAAATTTTGAAAGGCACATGTCACATAAAAACAAAGTAGGTTACTCATATGTGAGTTTCGATCGAATAATTTAGAAAAGTTGTTGAAAACATGGAAAAGTCCTTAAGTATAAATGTAGAAGGTACAAGTATACTCAATTTGTTTCCGTAAAACAACTCTTGACCTTAATTGCTTCTCCAGACAGTTTCAGTGTAAATTATACTTTTTTATTTTTTATATCAATTTTGTACACCCTCGGGTTACGTTCCGCCCTACTTTTCGAGACTTGCGTGTACGATTGAACAATTCACTGACGCTTTCTAACCTTTCTAAATATCTGCGAGTCGCTTTACAGAAAATGCAGCTCTAATTTCATTCACTTCATTCTGACGATCAGCAACAATAATAATGACTACGAATCCTAATCACCGAATGAAATGCAGTCGATGTTTTGCTCCGAGCTTTACAGTTTATCCAAAGACGTGGAAGGAAATTATCGGAAATCCAATAGGGAGCTAAATCCTAAACTCATTATACACTATAAGCGCTGTTTAATTACTGCATGATATCCAATTCCATCAATTTCCACAAAGTCTAAACTGGAAAATCCTTATTTTAAATGAAAACTACTACACGTTTTCAGTTTAAATACACAAAAGGTCAACGAAAAATTAATACTTACAAGGTTTAGTACTGCAATTTCGCATTAAGTCAGCATAATCTGATCAAATTTAATCATAAAACTATTTTGAACGTCCAGTGTCTTAACGTGAAAATGTAGAAAATAATCCGTATAAAACTCAAAAATTAGTAGTGCGAGAAGATGTAATGTGTGGAAATAATGGCATTTTCTGCAACAAATTAAAATGTTGAAACAGCAAAGGAACGAAATAGTAGGCAAAATGGAATAACAACTTTTCGTTTTATACAGGGTGTCCCATTGCTCCGTAATCGTTCGATAATTCAATGTGGGTTGAAGATACAGAAAAAAGTTTCAAATAAAGGTTCCTTTGATTTGAATCTTATATCTACAGTATGTTTCATTTTAACCTGGCCGGAAAATGTCACTTTTTTTTTAAATGGCACACCCTGTATTTTTTTCCCTTCATGTATCGACCACGCCTGAAATTTTTTTTGATATTGGATGTGCGGTTGCCAAGTTATTAATTATTTTGTCAAAATTTTGTACAATAATTCAAGGTCGGACTATAATATTCATAACTAGGTTATTCCTCGAAAAAGGAAAAATTTATTTGATGGATAATATTACCCTAATGTCGTGTTACTCTACAAAAAAAAACTAAGTGATTAATTTTATATCGAGAATTGAAAATTTGTGAACTTTAAATAGAATTTATACGAATATTTTAAATGGAACACCCTGTATTTTTATTTACCATCAGATTCTCGACAAAAACCCCTATTCAAGGGTGTGTTATTTATTGTACTTTCGTTAATATTTAGGTGCGATTTTTAAAATTTCAGGTAAAAAAAATTTGTTAAGAGTAATTTTAGTTTAATTGTTATTACAAAATATAGTTTCAATAGTTGGTATCAACGCAAACGAACAAAACTCAAGCAATGCCGTCTTAACGCATAGGCATTTGCCCACGGACCCACGAGCATAGGAGCCCCATGCGAATATGTTGTAGGGTTTCGGAAAACCCGTATAAAATAGCAATGCCTGTAACTGATGGGTAAATAAAACCTGTTTTCCCTGTATGTCCTTGTCTTGGCCGGTTAGTAAAAATTCTTCCCTCCTGTTTCTCCCTAGCTGTACAGCATGTTTTAACAACAATTTTGTTGAAATTAGTATAGTGACAATAAAATAAATGTTAAGTACATTATTGTTACTTATATTAACATCAACACTATTTCTTTGCCCAGGGGCCCAAAATGGTGTAAAGACGGCTCTGAACTCAAGTCCTGTGACTACAAAAGTACAATAAATAATACCAGGAAATAATACACCGTTGAATAGGGTTTTTTGTTGAGAATCTGATGGTAAACAAAAATACAGGGTGTTCCATTTAAAATATTCGTATAAATTCTATTTAAAGTTCACAAATTTTGAATTCTCATTTTAAACACTCGGTATAAAATTAATCACTTAGTTTTTTTTGTAGAGTAACACGACATTAGGGTAATATTATCGGTCAAATAAATTTTTCCTTTTTCGAAGAATAACTTAGTTATGAATATTACAGTCCGACCTTGAATTGTACAAAATGTTGACAAAATAATTAATAACTTGGTAACCGCACATCCAACATAAAAAAAATTCAGGCGTGATATAAATATGGTTGGTCGATACATGAAGGGAAAAAAATACAGGGTGTGCCATTTAAAAAAAGTGACATTTTCCGGCCAGGTTAAAATGCAACATACTGTAGATATAAGAATATTTTTAAAAGATGCGCAATTCAAATCAAAGCAACCTTTATTTGAAACTTTTTTCTGTATCTTCAACCCACATTGAATTATCGACCGTAGAGCTTACAATACCGGAATTTCGAAAACCGGGATCCCGAACAAAATTGATGCAGTATTTAAAACCGGTATTCATACGTAAATACCGGTATTTCGGTATTAATTTAATTTAATTTTAGTAGAAAATATTTTGGATTAATATTATTTAGAACTACTACAAAATATTGTATGTATACAGGGTGGGCCAATAGTGTGTGGATGGAAGACTGGGTTTATTAACGAACATTTCGAAAGTTCGTTCATGTGATATGGTAAGGCTACAAATCTAAAATATTTTCACTTGAATCGTAAAGTTTATACAGGATGATTTATATCAAAGTTGCATTTTTAATGGTACCCCCTGTATATTCCTTGGTCAATTCTAGTGCGACTTTATGTGTCACACATAGTACTTAAAACAAATCGTTTGGCCGCATGTGTCCAAAAAATTGAATATCGCAGGGATCACAAAGTTCAGAAGGCCGTGGCGATGCGATATTACTAAAACATGCAATGTACTATCGTAAATCGGACGATCAAACCCGAAACCTTCTTGTGTTCGAAGAAATTACTACATCAATTGACAAAATTTCTATAAACGGTAACTTGATTTTTCAAATGGCACTAGCAATTTTTCTTTATTACGTTTTAAATTTTGAACCCTGAATTTACAAAGTTATAATTGCGAGTGTATTATTTCCAATTTCAATTTTGAATTTAATTTAAACTTTTTAATTTTAAGTAGCAGTAATATTTTGCGTTTCAAATTTTGAAATTTGAATTTCAAATTATAATTTAGGATTCATTAGCATTAATATTTTGAATTTCAGTTTTTTATTTGAAATTTCTATTTTGAATAGGAAATTTTTGAATTTTATGTGGATTTTTTAATTTACATTTTATATTTATATTTTTGAATAACTTGAATACTTTGAATTTGGAATTTTGAACTTTGATTTTCTAAGCTATGCGTTTTTTATTTTTATTTTATAGCTTCAGCAGTAAAAAAAGTCAATACCGGTATCAATACCGTGATCACGGGATCCACTTGATTGAATACCGAAAACCGGTATTGAAAATTTCTTCCGGTACTGTAAGCTCTAATCGACCGATTACGGAGCAGTGGGACACCCTGTATACCTAACCAAAAAGGCCAAAACGTCCTGCAAAATATTCTACAACAATCCCACATTCGTCCTCAATCCCTTAAATGGTATAATATCTTGTATCCCGTGCGTGGATTGAGCCAAAATATAAACACTTGTACTTTTTTATGATATGAAGGTTTCAAAATTTGAAATCCGAGAGATCAAATTTTTTGAAAATACAGTGTGTTATTTTATACAAATACAATACGAATTATGAAATTTAAAATCCTCTATATCCTAACTGTAGTTCTAGTAAATCAGGAGCAATATAAATAAATGCAAGATGTTCAAATTAACACTCCTTTTTATTTATATTTTATAGTCCAGTCGCTATAGATTGAAAAGGGAGACAGCCTTAAAAAAAAGCCAAGTTAATGAAACTAGGGTGGTGGTTCGGTATGGTACAATAGTGCTCCACCCGATTTATCGAATAAAATTTCCTTGTGGAAATTTGGGGGTGGCCGAAAAACCGCAATTGTTTTGCACTTTCTTCTGTTTCTCCTCTATAACTTTTTCCCCTTGCATCCTACGAGATAGACGATTCTATTCGCTTTTGTAGAACGTTAAACCTATAATTCACACTGGTCAAACATATTGTTGACTCCATATTTACCGAGGTACAGGGGTTCAAAAAAGTGCACAATTTTCCAAATTAGGAAATAATCGCAAAAAAGTGATGCAGTAACACCCTCCCCCTACCGCATAATTGTGATCGTGATCTACAGATTTTAAAATGCAAGCAGTAACTCGATTCATTTTTCATTTGACTGGTTGGCTTCCCCCCACCCCCTCTTCATTTTTGTATCGAACAGACATAGTCTTATATCGTCAATTATTTAATTGAAAAAATATGTAGGTATTGTAAAAGTAAATGTTCACTCAAAACCTCTCCCTTTTTGCATCAAAGGGAGGATTTTCGTATCTGGTTTCTTCCTCTTCAACATCGCATTCAGGAGAGTTTTCGCATCCATACCCGCTGCAATTCTTCCAAATAGTGGAGCACAGCAACCCTGCTTTTTTGCAAGTGCAGGCTGCTGTGCTACACCCACTATTGCAATTGCAGCAAGTAATATTAATGATGTCGGGAGCTGCATTTCGTGAAGTGGTGATGCGGACGACTCCTCTTCTCGTCAAAGACCACCCCCAGACCGATAGTAGTATCTCATTTTCCAGCCATGTCTGCACCTGTAGGTACGTGTGGGGAGCATGGTGAGTGGCTGTATCTGTGGTATTGGAAATGTCTCAATAGAAATCGAATTATTTTAATTGATTACTCTATAAAATTATGAAATGCAAGGATTTTGCCAACCTTTAATTACAAATGCAACACTCTCCGACACCACCCACTCCTGAACTGGAAGAAGCCATTTCATTGATTATTTGAAAACAACAATTAACCTGTAGGTATCGTTTATTTACTGTGAATATTATCACTCACGACCGAGCACTTCCTTCGGCGGTTTGTACCACGTAACCAAAGACAATTATACACAAGAGACTTGTCAAAAGCATAGGAAAAGTTACAACTTTTTTTGTGCGCGGGTAGATGGCGTGTTTTGTACACACTATATTACCGACGAAATTAAATATTAGTTTGGTAAAGCTTCAACGAAGGCGCTGCAACTTGGTGTGAAGTGATTGCATGGTATTGCCATGGTGGTGCTAACCAGCCAAATGAAAGATGAATCGAGTTACTTCTTGCATATTTAAATCTCTAGATCACGACCACCACACTGGGTAAGTTTAGTCACAATTACGCGGAGGGGGAGGGGGGTGTTACTGCATGTAGGAAATCAGAATCGATGATTGAAAGGTATTTTCAATGCGTAAAACTTACATATCGTTTTTTTTGCGATTTTTAGCCAATTTGGGAAATTGTGCACTTTTTTGAACCCCTACACCTCGGTAAATATGGGGCCAAAAATATGTTTGACTAGTGCAAATTATAGGAAATTTAACGCTCTACAAAGTGAATAGAATGGTCTATCTCGTGAGATGCAAGGGAAAAAAGTTATAGAGGAGAAACAGAAGGAAGTGCAAAAAAATGCCGTTTTTTGCCCCCCCCCTTCCCAAAAAAACTCCACAAGGATATTTTGTTCGATAAATCGGGTGGAGCACTACTGTACGATACCGAACCAGCACCCCAAGTTGTCGAAATATGAAGGTTAAGTTCGTTAGTCAGCCATATTGCATGAAAAGGGCCAAACTGTACTTTTGTTAATATTTGTTGTGGAACGTCGGGAAAAAAAAATATATAAATATAGAGAACTATCAATCGTATAAAAAGTTATCAACAACTTAAGGGTGTACATTGTAAATGTCGGTAAATTGGGAAACAAGTTTATAAGCTAAAATGTAAAGTCTTTGGTATACACGAATAATGCACAAACCCGCGACGACTTAAAAACCAAAATCAAATGAGTGCTTCACGACATTCAGCCCAACTTGTTGGACCTCGAGACCCTTTAGTAGCAGAAGAGGAGTTTCTATTGACTTCAAATTGCAGTAACATCAGTGAAGCTCCTCTTCACGTCTTCGGCTTACGTGCAGCGAATTGATATTCTTGTAGTCACAAGCCGTTGTCTAGGCATACATATGTATATTATGGCCAACAACAGCTCAAGTAAGATTGGCAACAATTCATTCCCTTTAAACCATTTTTGAAATCCTTTTTTGCCTATTTTTAGTCCTTATTTTTCTACTTTTTGTGTGTCATATTTTCATGGAGATTATTATTATTATTATTATTCTGGGGGTGGTCCCAATAGGTTCCCGCACTGCGACCTTTTGGTCTATTGTGCTCCCCGGTGTTGTCTACCCTTCAAGAATACCTGTATCTTTCACAAAGTCCAGGATTTTAGTAGGGCGAATCTTCGTTACTTCCTCTTGTGTAATTTTTTCATTTCCAAGTAGGAGTTCCCTTGCCTTTATGAATGCCTCACATTGGCAAATGACGTGATAGGGCGTTTCATCTGCCTCACCACAACCCCTGCATGTCGAGCTTTCAGTCAGTCCCATGTTGTGCAGGTGTTTGTTCATGCGACAGTGGCCCGTGACCATTTCTGTCGCAAGTTTTATCTTCGTCCTGCTTAACTTTAAGATGGACGTAGCTAGGTCCCCGTTTGGGGTTTCCAGGAAGATCTTGGAATGACTCTGTCCTGGGATTTTCGACCAATGTCTGCAATGCTCTTTCGTGAGTATTGCTTGAATCTCCTTTTTGACTGTGTTATAAGTAATCCCACAAGCCGGTTCGGGTCCTATGAATGGTTTTGCGCTTGCCATTCTCGCAAGCTCGTCAGCAACCTGGTTACCTGCGATTCCCGCATTTTCATGGAGATAATGGTTCGCATGAATGACGAAGAAGTTAATTTAGTTAAAATGCGGTCGAGGAACTGGAGCTCTTCACTCAACTGTAAGAAGAAGAACAAACTTTAGACATACCAAAAACCACACATTTTTGGAAAGTTGTGGGAAACGTGGATTCTGGTTACAAATGGTTCTCTCAAAGATAAATTGGAAATGTCTACCATTTAGCACACGCTCTTAAGCTGGAATCCCGACTTTTACTCATTTTACTATTGTTATCATTATCATTCTGCAATAATTATAGATATTCTTCCAAAATTTGGCGCGATTCTTTCTCTCAATCCTTTTCTCATTTCCACTGAGCGACAAAGACCAGCCCTTTATAATTTCTTCTTTTAATATTTTTTGTTATTTGGTATATTATATTGTACGAGGTTTCGACTGAGAATATCGTATTTTGACATTGGTGGCCATATTGGATATATAGTTTACTGTTGACAGTCAAAAGGTTACACGTGTTTCAGTGTTCGGAGAGATTTTGCATGCGAAAGAAATGGATCAAAGCATTGGTTTAAATCGGAATGGAGTATATCACATGAAATGTTGACTGTTCTAAAGAACCGTCAACGATAACGTCAATAATCATAGACAATCGCCGAATTACTTTCCGAGGAGAGGTTACTGATAATGTCGGCATACCATTTGACTCTTCCCTAGCAATTTTTTTGAATATTTTGGGCATGAAGCTTGTGGTAGCAAGGTTTATCCAAAAATTGTTCCTTGTATAATGGCCTGTCCCTGTTCCTTCAGCTGGATTTAATGTAAGTAATAACGTATATTGATCGAACATAACGACCACCTATCGCCTATTCCTTATTTGTTCTCGCAGTACTCACGAACTAAAAAAGAACCCATATAACGTGAATGAGAAGAGTAGGTCCTCTAAAGTACTTGAGACCGTGACCGTGAAACCAGATCTGCAGCTTATCTAAACAGGACGGCACTGAAAGAGGATTGAGGATTGAGTACCTCTGTTAGACATTCTTTATACTCGCAGTACACTCACCAACTGAAAGACCATATTTATACAGAACTCATTGTTTAAACCAGGTTCAAACATGAACGAGAAGAGTGGTTTCCCTAGAGCACTTGAAGGTGTGGCAGAGATCTCTTCAATTGTTAGAACGTGTGTCTCCTCACATCGTGGTGACTCCACTCGTACCAAACTAGAATTTAAGCCACATGTACAGCGTATCTCAACGGGATAACACTGGGAGAGGGAACAGTTCCCCAATAACGATGCTTGAGAACTTCACTCATGTACTAAAATAAAACTGTTATGACTTCTTGAAGTTACCTTATTTAGCCTATCCTCCATATTTATTGGAAAACTCCTATTTTCCATCCTCTAGTAGATTTTCTCTAAAAATAGTGTGATTACGTCTTTTTGGTACGAAAAACAGGCTTTGTAGATGTAGTTAATGACCACTGGCTTTGGGCTTTTAGGCATAGCAAAATCATCTCGAATTTAAGGGTTTTTTTTTCTGAAAAAGTTTCATGAACCTAATATTATAAATAGTGCATCTTTTATAATGACATATTTATTTCCCAAAACTACGAGAAATACTCTCTGAACCTAATTTTTTGGTACGTCGCCGTCGCCCTATTACGAAAACACATTTAAGTTATATTAGCCATAAAAAAATTCGCGCGAATGTTGAATGCAAAATGAGTCGACGTACTTACTCTTTGGTCGTTTGCAAAACTCCTCTACTTTACTATTTTCAGATCGATATATACCCGCTAGTATCATATCAAATACTTAGTTAAGAGAATCTAATGTCCTTAATTGCCTTTCGAACTTCCTTGATCTATGCTTACAAATTGAACGTCAATTGGTTGATGGGTGAGTGCCCAGAAAGTTACCTAATTCGATCATCTCGTAATTATGAAAAGAGCTAATCAGTAGTACCAAGTTATAGGAGAAACTTTCCCTATAGTTAACAAAACTCTATAAAGTTGGGATGTTTCATTGCATTTAATGTTGACAAACAAATTGAGACAGTATGTTAAAGCTCAGAGAAACACTAAGCTTCAAATCATTCATAATTCGCCTCATAACCATAATAACTTTTAATTTTATCCACATGCTAAACATAGTAATGTTTGCAGGGTATCGTGGGGGCCTAGGTGCGAGGAGACATGTTCGACGTCTCTGATCTTTCCGAAGAAGAGCGCAGCTTATTCCGTCCATTCACACGCGAGTCGCTTGCAACCATTGAGGCTCGCATCGCCGAGGAATATGCGAAGCAGAAGGAGCTCGAAAAGAAAAGAGTTGAAGGAGAGGTAACATCTGAGACCGTTTTATCATCATATACTCTACAAACGTCCACTTTTTTCCCCTACCGGTCTCTTTAATAATTTTCGAAACGCCTCATCATTATACAAGAAGAAAATGTATGGGAAAAATTTCATTCTCATAGTGCTTCTTTCGTTTAAGACGGCGATTCTCAACCTTTTAGGCGAGCCTTCCTAAAGAGCTGTGATAACGTTAAATGGGGGGGGGGGGGGGGGGCATCAGCACAATGTATTTACTAATAAATTAAAAAGCTTAATAATTTTATTTATTAGTGACTCTCTTGGGCATCTTTGAAGAGCAAAGTTTAACATTGGAACTCAGTGTCTTTTTTCTGTATTTTGTCCAGAATCCAAAGATTTATTACAAAATTGTCTTTTGATTTCGCGGCTTATCGTGACATTTACGAAATTTTTTTCTTGATCAGTTGAGAGACCTTTTGGAGAATTTTAAAACGTGTCCAGATGACCACATGTAACTCGCTACCAAGTTGTCGTCAGCAAGCTAAATGATTACAATGTTTACAAAAACAAGTTCCACATGTTGTTCTTCAGATTGATCACATTGATCTACATTTGGAAACACTCCTAAATTTTTCACTTTTTTCTGCTCCATAATTTCAACTTCCTATTCAAATCTAACATTGTGTTTTCTTCCTTGGAATTAAAGATTTAAGGTACACAATTTGTTGAATATAACGACCAGGTAGCTCGTTCTCATCGCAAACGAATCGTCTTAACACATCTTTTCTTCCTTTTCTAGAAAAATGGCGACTACATCTCTTGATTCATAAATACATTACCAACATTATAACTATCTTACGTGGCGATAAAATGGTAACGATAAATGAAGTGCAGTCATGTTCTTCCAAACTCCAGACAAGGTTCTGGATTGTAGGAGTCTCGTTGTATAACTTGCTACTGTTACAACCGTCGTTAGCACAGTATTTAGACCAGGACTCATTCCCTTGGAAGTCAGAGCGTTTCTGTGGATCATGCAATGTGTACAGACGCTCTGAGAAGAAGTTGGCTTCACAAGTTGGAATCTTCCAGACCTTTCTGCGCAGTTCTTCCACTCTATGTTAAACCATTTAAGACGACAAATAATGCAAATGCTATTGCTTTCGCTTCTATCGGACTTCTTTTGCTATTGACATACCATCACAAAACCTGATGCTTTACAATCATTAGCGATATCACCAATTCGACTGGCTGCATTTGTTTGGGAAAATTATCTCCGAACGTGGTTTTTGGCAAAATAAGCTCACGCCAGGCTATCCTTATGCAACTTCTGTCAATCAATCAATTTTACTTGTTATATACAAAATTTAACAAAGGATTCGCTTCTCAGCAAAACAAACCAAACTAAACTAAACAGATTATTTCCCCCATATAATACCCCAGCCACCCAACATAAACCCACTATCCCTATTGTCTAACTATATCCATATACACACACATTAATACCCTCCCTTTCTTCTACTGCACTCTAAAACCTCTTCCATCCATTTGTTCCCCATTCCATCCTCCTCTAGCATCCCTCTCCATCCACCCTCATGCTCCTTTAATTCCCCACAGTTCTCCGCCAAATGCTCTATATTTTCTCCACACAGTCTACACAGCCTCTTCTCCTCCTCCAGCCAATATTTGTTATCGTTCTCCTCATTTCCCACTCTAAATCGAGCCCCTATCCTCTTGCTCTGTATGTTACCAATTCCATTTAGGTATCTTGGCAAATCTTCCGTCACTAAGACCTTGTATTTTTCATTGAACCTTCCCTCTCTTATCTTCATCCTCCTTTCCTGAGTTTGTACATCCTCATCTCTCCTTACTCTTTGTGAGGTTATATCCCGTCTAGCCTCTCCCTTCCACTTTACCTCCTCTCTTGCATATCCCCCTCTTTCATAATATCTACTGCTTTCCTCCTGCCCCTGCCTTATTTTACCGTTCTTCACCTCGTTCCACACACATCTTAAGATCCCTCCTTCCTCCCTTCTCTCCATCCTTTCTTCGAAAACCATCACTCTCCTTCCCGCTTCTATACGTAACTTCCTCATCTTTACCTCCTCCTCCACCATGTAACCCGGTGTTTCCCTGTCTAACCCCACCACCCATCTCCAATATTTAATGTGTATACTTTCTAGTTGCGCTCTTTCCTCCCACCCCCACACCACCGCCCCGTACAGCATCACACTTTTCACAAGTCTATCAAATAACTACGCCCTTTTCCGGATATCACCCCCCCCCAACCATCTTTCTCGCAGGCCCCACACTTACCCCACTGTCACATTTCCTTTCCTTGCCAACTCTCTGATGTGTCCATTATCTTTGCTATTGTACCTTATCTTGTACCCTAGGTACGTTACCTCATCCACGCTTTCAATAGCCTCGTTTCCCCAGTTCCATTCTCCCCTTTTACTTCTACCCCTCTTCTTCTGAAACTCCACCATCTTGGTCTTGTTTACGTTCACCTCGAGCCCTTTTTTCTCCATGTATTTCTTTGTTACCCTGATCATCTCCCTCATCTCACCATCTCTCGTCGCCATCAGCATCAGATCATCTGCATATCCTAACACCCACACTATCTTGTTTCCAATCACTATACCACCGCTCTGATTACTCTGTAACACGTCCCCAGGTCCCCAATCAATATGGAAAAGAGGCTAGGACTCAGCCCTGCCGTAGCCCATCTTCACCGTACGTCTTGTTTCTCTGTATATTTCTTCCATCACCTCTACTAGCTTCTCATCCATCCTTAACGACCTTAGCCTTTCCAAAACTTTCCCCCAATTTACCCTGTCAAATGCGGCCCTCAGGTCTATAAATAGCGCAAACACCCTACAACCCTTCCTATCGAACTCCTTGCTGGCCAACTGTTTCAGTATGTAGATATTATTGTCTAAAGTGCTCCTTCCATTTCTGAAGCCCGCCTGCCAGTCCGGTATCATTACCTTCTCTTCTATTTCCTTCTCTATTCTATCCCGTGAAATTTATGCAACTTCTGTATAAAACTTCTTCACTTGCTTCAATTTGTTTTCTCGATTTTACCTTTGGAACCATGCTCGTCTGTGCACTTGTTGATGTTTCATCTGATGCTCGCTGTATAAATCAACTGTTGCGCAGACGTTTCAGAATGTTCGAGAAGAATTGAAACTTTAGCCACCAAAATATTCGATATGAAGGGCATAACCGGGGGTAGTAAAGGGCATCGATTAAATTACTGCATGAGGGGAGGGGGGATGAGAATTGTGATTGAAGCTTTGACTCGCAAATACTAAAAGGATGAGAAACGCTACTTTAACATACTTTGAGTAATAAAATTTGTTGGTTTCCCGTACATTTTCAATGACACTGTCTTTCAACTGTTGAAACAGTAAGTATATATCTTGGAAACAGTAGCCACTATTGCCTTTTTCTCTCAAAATTTTAATTTTTCTTGTAAATATTTCTTCTTTTTTACAGGTTCGTTACATATGTAACATAAAGCTTAATTCTGCATGTATATGTATTTTACATGTAAACTAAACAAAAATATTAATTATTAAATCCCGATAACACCATTTCATGAACAATAAGGCTATATTTACCCTGGAATTGGCGGTCATTTTTTAAATCGATGTCTGTCGTCAGTTTAAAATTTGCAGTCTGCATTTAAAATGGTGTCGCTTGACGTTTTCAGTTAGTTTTTTGTATTGAGTGAACGACTATAAAAGTTTTTCGTTGTTTAAAAGCAACTTTTAAATCGTTCACGTTGTAGAAGAAAAATGTAAAAAAAATTTAACTTTTTTACACTTTTCAATTTTGAAAATAAAAAGAAGGAATACAAATTTTTATTTTAGAAATGTATCAGTAGAATAGACAGCGATGTTTGCTTATCGATGTTAAAACTAAACTTTATTGCAGACCAGTTTTGGACGAAGGAAAAAGAAAAAAGAAGTAAGATTTTCTAATAAAGAAAGCTCAGAAAGCCACTTGCTTTTTAGCTCAATGATGCTTCTGACGATTATTTTCAAAAATCGTAAATAATTACATTGATTTTTAACGATTTTTATGAAACCGTCAGCTGCATTAAGTTTTTGCAATAACTTAATTTTGTACAATGCTTGTTTGGTATTTTCTATGCTGGCAGTAGGTAATAATGCTCTCTTATACTCATAAGCCAGTAAAGGAAAAACTAAATTCAAATGGCATTTTAGTATTGCGGTAGTTGGAAACGCCTTCGCAAGTAAAAAAAAAAAAATTGATCAAAAAACTTACGGAAGAATCTGAAAAATACTTGAAGGTCATTCGTGATTAACTTTCAATCGTTGTAGGTCTTTGACCCGTTTCTTAGTAACTTGGCTGTACTAAGTAGTAATTATGAACAGTAAATATGGCCTTTTACAGGTGGTGCTCGCGTAATTTAAAAAAAAAACGTTTTCTTTATGAACATCGAAGCTAAATTCCGTTTTTCTGCGAGCCGCAATTGCCGTAAATTGTTTAACACGCAATTGACAAATACGTATGTAAAACTGTTTATTTCCAAGATTATAATTAATGATAAATATAGCCAATACGGTTACAGTATTTATAATTCCTATACAGCGCGTACATTTACGTCACGAAATCACACAATCAATAAAGTAAATGATATGGATTAAAATTACTACTTCAACAAGGCTAACTTTACTTACATAGTGGCCTTCGTAAATAAGAAAATTTTTCAGATTCGACTAAAATTGAAGGCGATTAGTAGTTGCAATAAGTAATTAAATTAAATGCGAAAAAAATAAGTTACTAATTGCAAAAAAGTAGAAATTAATTAAAAGTGTTACTTTTGCGAAGGCTTTACGTTAATAAAACACTAGCTGCAGCAGTGCTTTATAGTGATGACTGCCATATAATGGGTAGATAGCCACTTATACACTTTTAAAATACACACATCGAAAATTTGCTATAAGTTTCGATCAATCGAGTTTATAGCAAATTATGCCTCAAAAAAAAAATCACAAAAAATTCTGCACTTTTTTGTATTGATTGATTGTTCCTATTCATATTTTGCAATTTATGTGAACAGTTACTTACACGAAACACCATTTTTCTATTATAAATGCATGCGTCTGTTCTGAGAAGTTTTCCAAGCTTGCTTTCTTCCCCCTTTTTTTATTTTAACATCTGGTAAACGCCGAAAATAATTCTACTCAAGAACAAGTTGAAGTGAGCAAATACATACGGACGAGGGTGAGGGTGTATCTGCTCCCTTATCCTGTTCTTGCCTATTTTTCTACTCTTTTCGCTGACTCTTTCTCTTCAAAAACAAAAAGTTACTAAATCTGCAAAAAAAAAACTTTAATACATTGGCGATTCCTCACATATTATTTACTTACCAACGCTTTATTTTTTTTTTTCGTTTTAAGAAACGTATTTATCACAATTATAGCCTTTGGAATATTCATCAAACTTAAAAAAAACAACATGCGGTTTATATAGAACACAAACCAAAAAAATTTATCTTTGATTTCAAGTTAAACATTTCACATTTCTAAACAGATTCGGTATGAGGACGAGGACGAAGATGAAGGCCCCCAACCTGATCAAAGTCTGGAACAGGGACTACCCTTACCTGTACGACTTCATGGCAGTTTTCCCCCAGAACTGTCAAGTACACCACTTGAAGACATCGACCCTTTTTACAGTAATCAAAGGGTGAGATTCTTTATATATCAATCAGTCACACTGTTATCAGAACTAAACAGAAATTCTAAAATACGTAAAACTTTGTTTTGTTTGGCAACGTTCATGTCAGCAATTTTTTTTTTGAAAAGCTACTAAAAGATACTATAAATGAGTTGCCTAAAAATAGTGCCAATTAAAAAAAAACCAATAGGTATTACGAAGCTAAACGAAATTCATCCCTTCCATCTATACTTTCTGTTATTTCAAAAATCAAAGAAAATGATGGTAAAACAAGTTTCAGTTGGGCTTCCAACGAAAGCGATGCGATGCTTACAATAAATGGAAATTATTTCCACCCCTTATTCAGTATTTTGAGATCTCCCAATGAAAATAAGCTACACCGTTGCTAAAACTAGAAAGAAATCCTAAAATACGTAAACTTTGGGTTTTACCCGTTACCGCCCTCTTAGCCTCGACAACCTCAAAGTGAAAAATTAAATGAGTTGACACCTGATTTGAAACGTTACATTTTGATTTAGAGATTACCGCAAAACAAGCGCAAGTATTTCAAATTGCCACACAGTTACTAGAACTACATAGAAATGCTGACATACGTAAAACTGTAGGTTTTTAAGCGCCACCACACTCTTAGCCTCCTTTCACACGGGGATACTGTATGCCGGCGACTGTATGCGAGGTACAGTGGCTTGCGGAAAGACTTTCGGGCGACTTACGAGATACTGTTGCCATAATAATAATAATATATTTCATTATCCCTGACAATTTGTAACAATTGCGTGAGATACGTCAAAAAAAGATACATACATATTAATCAATGTCTACAATAATATAATATAATATTTCAATTAGGGTTCTCTAGTATTAAAGGTAGTGTTTAAAATTATACAGTGGACGCCATTTTTAACAACATGAATTGAAAAATTCATCTAATGTATATGGGGCACGATCCAGAAGGATTTTTTTAATTAATGATCTAAATCCTCTTAGTGTCTTCTGCTGTTTTATGGTGTTGGGGAGGAGGTTAAATATTTTAATGCCCATTGAAGTGGGGGATTGCTGGGCTAGTTTAAGCCGTGTTGTAGGGGTTACGAATTGGTCTCTCCTTCGCGTGTTATATGAATGTATATTGCTATTCCGTAATAGATGATGTCGATTATTAAAAATGAATGATAACACTTCTAAGATGTATATCGATGTAAGGGTTAATATGCGTAACTTTTTGAAGATGCCTTTGCACGACTCGTATTTGCCACTACCCGCAATACACCGAACTATCCTTTTTTGAATAGTGAATACTCTTTTACAGAGTTAGAGGATCCCCAGACGATAATGCCGTACGAGAGCCTCGAATGTATTTGAGCAAAATAATATGTTGTAGTGTGCTTTATTCCTATCAGCTCTTTAATATTGCGTATTTGATAACAGTAGGTATTTAGTTTCTTTACCAGGTGCTCACAATGGCATTTCCAATTTAAATTTTGGTCTATATAGAGTCCCAAAAATTTTGCGTTAACTTCAGTAGGATTAGTTGGTTCGATCTTGAGGTTGAGACATGAAAATTGAACAATTGAGGTTTTGTCGTGATTTAGGAACAATCGGTTAAGATTGAACCAATTTGTAAGTTTATTTAGTGTTAGATATTTATTGTTAATAAAACAACTACCGCTTATTAATATATTTTATTACTACGAAGTTTACTTCTGCGTTCGACAGATCTAAGCCAAGTGTTCTTAAATAATCTTTTTGCTCTCTGCTGCGCTACCCTTACCTTTTCTTTTGTCTCTTAGAGCGTTCACCCTTTAGCAATACCGTTACGGTCGGGGTTGGTAAACCCGATACCTTACATTTAGCATCTCACAGGCCTTTTTTTGAACATCGTTCTTACTTTTCCCTGAGATTAACGCTGTGGTGTCATCGGCATATACAGTTAAGGAGTTTAGGAGCGTGACAATATCATTAATGAACAATATAAAAAGGATAGGGCCCAGAACGGATCCTTGAGGAACTCCAACATTTACAGGCAATGGCAAAGACAAAACTTTGGAAAAAGTATTGCCATTTTTAAATTTAATCTCCACCTGCTGACACCTATCAGACAGGTAGGAGGAGAACCAGTCGGCAACAACACCCCTTATGCCGTAAATATTCAGTTTATGTAATAGTAGAGAGTGATCGATGGTATCAAAAGCTCTGCTGAGATCACAGAAAATTGCAAGGACGCTTTGCTTTTTATCGAGAAATGAAATGACGTCGTTAACAAAGGAGTTTATTGCAGTCAACGTTGATTTGTTCTTACGAAAGCCATGCTGTTTGTTGCTTATGATGTCATGCTTGAGGAGATGACTGTTTAGTCTTTCCAGCATGGCGTATTCAAAAATTTTGGAGAGAGCCGAGCTGACAGAGATTGGTCTATAATTTTCCCAGTCTTGAGTGCTGCCTTTCTTATGGACAGGGTGAACCGTTGATGTCTTCAGTTCTTTCGGGAAAACACCTTGAGCAAACGACATGTTGACTAGGCGTGTGACAGGTGTTATTATAAGCGGTAAACTGGAGCGCAGTAGAGAGGTAGGTATATGATCTGGACCCGAAGAATTCTTATTTTTTATGGAATTTAAGCAGCTCAAAAGTTCAATTTCACTAAAGGGGAATGCACACATGCTGCTACAGATGCTAGTAGAACCAATACCAGAATCATCATGATTGCTATCGGCGCTTGAATTTTTGTTTTTGTTTTTTATGCGTCGTAGTATGTCAAGGGGGGCGTTGATAAAATTCTTATTAAACATGTCGGCAATTGTTTGAGGATCGACAATTTTGTTTTCAGGTGTTTGAAGTGTAATGTTTTTGTGTTGCTTTTCGATGTTGTTGAGCGTAGATATAATACCCCATACTGTCTTATTTTTGTTATTTGATGAATTAATTAAGTTTCCGTAAAACAATTTTTTACAGGACACAATATATTGTCGGTATTTTTGTTTGCGTGCTAAATAATGAGGTCTAAACATGGGATACTTTTTTTGGATGTGGTAGAGATCTCTCAGATCCTGGCTGAGCTTTCGAACGGTACCATTAATCCATCCTCTTTGACTATATGAACTCTTGCGTTGTATAATTTTTGTCTCCGGGAAACATGAATTGAAGTGGCAGATAAGAGTATTGTAAAAGAAGGAGAAGGCATCTTCAAAACCACTGATGGAGTCAGAAGTTAACCAACTCTCGTTTTTAATGAGGTTATGGAATCGAGCGATCGCGGCTTGACTAAAATACTTTTTTTGCGCATGTGTAATTCCAAGAATTAAATCACGAATGCATTCAGTTCAGTGACGGCGGTTATAAACCACGCAGTGATGGATATTGAGGAAGCACTTTTATTGTATACTGCCGTAGTTCGACCAAAACGTAAGAAGAACAGAAAATGGGTGCATCCCATCGTTTCTGGACGCGAAAGAAAAGGAGCGTATTATTTGCTGTATCAGGACCTTAGAGAAAACCCCGATAAATTCTTTAATTACTTCAGAATGTCAGTAAAATCTTTCGATGAACTCCACAACATTTTGAAGGATAAAATGTCTAAATCAGATACAAACATGCGACGCAGTATTTCATCGGAAGAGCGACTGATGGTAACTCTCAGGTTACGTACGCGATACTGTTTTGCGGAAATAGCCTAAAAAATCTCATCCAAATAATAAAAGAGTACCAACCGCGTCTGTATAATTATGATTGCTCGTTCAAATGCGTAGAAAAATGTAAAAGTGATGTTTGGAAAAATGACGTGTTGAATGAAATTAAAATTTATCGTTATCGCGGTACTTTTTAAAAGTATCGTTCCGAGCACTGACTTTTGCTTAATAAAAATAACTAGCTACTTTTACAATTTAATTTATTAACGATAGAGTAAACACTTCAGTTATTATATTATGAACCTAATAAGTCGATAATCTCTGACTCCTCCGAATTGCACGAAGATGCTATGGAATTTCCCGGTGAGGGCAAGGGTGGAGGCTGTGCGGGTAAAATTGGGAGTGGATGAGATTCTAGGGGAGGACCAGGAATGAAAAGTTGTGAATGGGATTGCGTTAAAGGAGTAGACATGAACGGTTGTGAATATTGGTATTGGTTTTCATTTTGGTGGTGAGTTAGTACTGAATGACGAAACTGAGGATAAGTAGGTCCCTGGTTAGTGTGAGGTGCTGAAGAGTAGCTGGGCATGGAAATGTTTTGAATAGGGAGGAGACCATTTCTTATAGCCTGCAACATTTCGAGCTTTACGTCGATTTTTCGGTTCGCGCTGACTTTCTTCAGATCTCCCAGCAGCGAAAGAAGGAAATTTCGGTCGTCGTCTTCATTTAGAAGTTTTTCGTTGGCTTCTCTTCGTTGGAGAGAGTCTTTTATTATGTGCAGCACTTCCATACTTGAATCCTGCTTTTTACATCTACGCTTCCACTGAGGTTCTTCTGTCGACGTATTTTCGCCAGTGTCATCCTCGTCTTGTTCCTCTACTATAGGATCCATGCTGTTGGTTGTTCTGTTGAAAGAAATTACAAATGAATGGATAAATATACCAGTGTGTTTACTTTGAGTTAACTTACTCTTTATTTGCCGGACATTTCAATAAGAATGACATGTGCTCAAAGTAGTTGATGTTTTCCAATCCCTTCCGCTTCCAGATGGTTTAGTCTTCCGTCTAGCAAGTTCACCGACAAAACAGTTCCTCAAGTTCTTCCATTTTTTTTTAAGTTCTTTTCCTAAAATCACAAGATTATAGAAACTCTTCTTTTATCTTGCTACAGGATGTTCCTTAACAGAGCTACATTACACCTTTAGAATTGGTGTATCTACATTAAGTGACTTGCTTCCAAATGTATGTGAAGAAATTTGGAACACTATGAAAGAACAATGCATTCCTCAACCAACAGAAGAAAAATGGTTACAGATTGCACAAGGTTTTTTAAAAAATGCTAATTTCCCGAATTGCGTCGGGGCGATTGACGGGAAACATATACGAGTCTTAAAACCTGCACACAGCGGATCACTGTATTTTAACTATAAGTCGTTTTTTTCGATTCAGCTGCTTACAATATGCGATTTCGATTATTGCTTCACCTTTGTGGACGTCGGAGATTACGGAAAAAATAGCGATTCCGCAATTTTTAAAAGGTCTGTTTTTTACAAACGTATGATCAAAAGAGACTTAGGTATTCCAAACCCTTCTTCTTTACCGGATAAAAACGACTGCAAGGTACCGTATGTCATCATTGGAGACGAAGCCTTTGGACTTTCTAACAACGTAATGCGCCCATTTGGGGGAAAATATTTGCCAATACAAAAGAGGGTGTTTAATGATCGGCTATGCAGAGCACGGCGGTGTATTGAGTGCAGTTTTGGTATTCTCACCAATAAGTGGAGAATATTTCATGACATAGACCACTAAATGTCAGCATGAATTTTGCTGAAAATATAGTGAAAGCTTGTGTAATACTTCATAATTTTGTACGAGTTCAAGATGGATTTAACCATGAGGATATCCTCACCTACCAAGGATTATTTTGACAATGAGAGCAATATTGAAAACTACTCAGGAAAATATCCATCTGTTATAAGGGAATATTTTATGGATTACTTTATGACTATCGGGGCACTCCCATGGCAAAACAGCAAAATTTAATTTTATCTGGCTAATATCGTTAGCTTTTGTTTAGAAAATATTACTGTACTTTCATGTGGTTCACAATATTATGCCTATATGTATACCTACTTGCTGAGTATGTTACGTATATACCTACACAAACACAATAATAAAATACATACACCTACCATAATCGTTTTGTTGAACCGATGATAATTCTTCGAATCCCTCCAGCATTTCTTTTGCCACTTCTACCCAGCATTGTTGCTTTATGTTTTTATTAGCGTAGTTCTCGTCAGAAGTGTCCCATATACTAGGACGGGCTTGTACTTATATATCTTCCATTTACTGCTAAGCACTATCAGTGGCTTTAATAAGTACTTCTTGAAAGGGAAGAACACATGTAACATTGGTAACTAGATTTTAAAAGTCGACTTTTCAACTTTTTTTGTTAACAATGAATTTCAAATTTAATAATTTTAGTCGAATATAACTTAAAAGGGGTGGCAGTAATAAAATAATTTTTCCTATAAAACATTCTTCTTGTTTAACAATCTTTCAAATAATACCTTTTTCGACTTATGGTGCCATTTAAAATTTTGGAGTTGGAGGCCTTCTGAAGGAATGCTGACTTTTCCGAGAAATAATGATACCACCATTCGATTCTTTATTATGCCTTTTATAATCACTTTTTTTACCCCACCGCTCTACGACTCACCGTTCTTTAAATAAATGACTGATACGGGTGGTCTCATTCACCCTGTATATAAAATTTAACAAAGGAATCGCTTCTAAGCAATACAAAACCAAACTAAACTAAACTAAACAGATTATTTCCCCCATACAATACCCCAGCCACCCAACATAAACCCACTATCCCTATTGTCTAACTATATCCATATACACACACATTTTAATACTCTCCCTTTCTTCTTCTGCACTCTAAAACCTCTTCCATCCATTTTTTCCCCATTCCATCCTCCCCTAGCAGCCCTCTCCATCCCCCCTCATGCTCCTTTAGTTCCCCACAGTTCTCCGCCAAATGCTCTATATTTTCTCTGTCTTCTCCACACAGTTTACACATCCTCTTCTCCTCCTCCAGTCAATATTATTGTTATCGTTCTTCTCATTTCCCACTCTAAATCGAGCCACTATCCTGTTGCTCTGTATAATTGTAACCTATTCCATTTAGGTATCTTGGCAAATCTTCCGTCACTAAGACCTTGTATTTTTGATTGAACCTTCCCTCTCTTATCTTCATCCTCCTTTCCTGAGTTTGTACATCTTCATCTCGCCTTACTATTTCTGAGGTTATATCCCGTCCCGCCTCTCTCTTCCACTTTACCTCCTCTCTTGCATATCCCCCTCTTTCATGATATCTCCTTCTTTCCTCCTGTCCCTGCCTTATTTTACCGTTCTTCACCTCGTTCCACGCACATCTTAAGATCCCCCCTTCCGCCCTTCTTTCCATCCTTTCTTCGAAAACCATCAACACTTGTTTATTCTCTGACTTTCAAAAAAACCCAATCTTGGAGCTGGCGAGCTGCATGGATATTATTGAGGAACTACCCCACCGGAACCATGTAATGGGAGAAAGCTCCAACCGGTTAAAGAACTATATCTTTAATAAACGATTTCATTCAATGACCTCCCTGATTTTTTGTGTTAATTGAATTGCCGATAAAGGTTATTTACCCTTCACCACTGAAATTTCCCAATAGTGTGCCTAACCCAGATCCCTGCGCAAATATTTAATTTCTTGTGCTGTTGTATGTGAAAAACGAAAATTTTGATTACTTCAGCATCAAACATTCTGGCGATTGACTTACCCGCTAAGATACAGGGGCAATGATAACGACCCCTACTGCAGCTATGGAGACCCTCTTGAACCTACCGCCACTAAACCTAGCAATTAGGGCAGAGGTGCTCAGAGGGGCATACCGGCTGAGAGTTAACGGCGAGGAGGGATCGTCATGGGCGGGGCACTCGCTCATTATTGACGAAATTTCCAAAGATAAAACCCTTAGTATGAACACTGAGAGGATACCCAAAACAGTTTGTCCCACCAAACTGTTTAAGACAACAATCCCCACTCGGCACGACTGAGAGAATAATTCCAGTAAAGCGAAGCGTGTATTACACAGACTGCTCGAAAACCATAAAGGGCACTAGCTTTGGAGTATACGGAAGCAATGGACGGGGCTGCAAAATTTCTGTAAGCCTAGGACAACAAGCCACCGTATTCCAAGCCGAGGTATATGCAATCCTGACAACGGCTGCTCAGCTATTAAAAGAGAACCTTATCAAAAAGAAAATCTTATAGCGACAGAGTCATTCCAAGATCTTCCTGGAAACCCCCAACGGAGACCTAGCTACGTCCATCTTAAAGTTAAGCAGGACGAAGATAAAACTTGCGGCAAAAATGGTCACGGGCCACGGTCGCATGAAAAAACACCTGCACAACATGGGACTGACCGAACGCCCGACATGCAGGGGTTGTGGTGAAGCAGATGAAACGCCCTATCACGTCATTTGCCAATGTGAGGCATTCATAAAGGCAAGGGAACACCTACTTGGAAATGAAAAGATTACACAAGAAGAAGTAACGAAGATTCGCCCTACTAAAATCCTGGACTTGGTGAAAGATACAGGTATTCTTGAAGAGTAGATAACACCGGGGAGCACAATAGACCAAAAGGTCGAAATGCGGGAACCTATTGGGACCACCCCTAGTAACAATAATAATAATACCCGCTAAGATAAGCCGTATACTCGTCTGAAAAATAAATAGTTAACAACAAAAGTAGTTTCATTATCACTTTCTGAAAGACTTTTTCTATACTCGATTCCACTGTCGAGATCATCTTCAATCCGATGTTTTTTGTGGCGATACCAAAACAAAAAGTCGCGTCTTCCTAACTCATTTGATTATTTCGTAGTAGTACTCAACTATGAAACCCTGAAGTTGATTGAAAAAATAAATTTGAAACGTAGGAACCATAATAAGATTACAGAGGAGATATATATGCAACGTTAATTTGTTTTTCTTGAATAACCAGACGCAGCGATTTCCTTAACATTTTCGTAACGGTCTTATTTGCATATTTACATTTTAGAATGTACCCGTCCAAATCGCGTTCAAAACGGTTTGTGCCTGCGGAACTGGAACAAAGTCGTGGTTTTTGCGTATAGTGTAAACTTGAACAGTATACCCCCTCTCCACACCTGAAGCTAATCTGAGGGATGATGGAGAATCTAATGCCGAAAACTTCCATTGGCCATAAATCGAAAAGTTGGAATAGGTGCCTCGCAATTCCTCATGCACTTATACTGCTTGTGACAGTAAGTCGAATCGAGTACCTATGTAGCGACGTTTCGTATATCTTTCTCTGATCGTAATTGGATCATCATCGGTGCAAAAATTTTAGAAAAATGGGATTTCGCGATGCATTCAAACGTGGATTTATTGGAAGGTATCGACCTCACAACGAATACCTGTCGGTTTAATCTAATGAGAAAAAGGGGAGGAACTGGGGAGGGATGCAAGATGTGACACTAGATGGTACGTGTTTTTTTAATATAAATTCGCTATTTGATTTCCTATAATTCTACAATAGTGGCAGTATTTAAAATTTATTCTTTCAACCAGCTTTAGGGTTCCAAAAGAGAAAATTTTGAATTTTTTCTGTCAGCAGACCACTTTCTCATGACTGATTGGAGTGAAAGGGCGGAAACGGATGGAAGTGTGTACGTGCTTTCAACAGCTTTAAATGGAGCATTTTTGCATTTGTATGACGTTTCAATGCCCGAACATGGAATTTAACCCCCCCATTCGCCTCTGCGCTGAATAACTGTAAATACGGCAAACCGGATTTCGTTTTCAGCTAACTTTTACCAATGTAAATGGATATGGCATGGATTTTAGAAGCATTATTTATTCACGACCCCCTACTCACCATCCCCAATCGTGTCATAAAAAAATAAACAATTGCACCCCCATCCCTATAACATGAATATACTGTACAACTGATAATTGTGCAATTAATTTATCCCATATTTTGACCATTATTTGCGTGCCCCTACTATTCTGGACCGTGAACTTGAAAATATAGATTTCGACGTTTCTCGTCGCTTGATTCAACCATCTTTAGGCGACTGTTTTGGAATTATTCATTACCGATGCATGTGGCATTCTCACTGATGGTAAACAATTGGAATGTAGATATTTTTGCGAAGGCGCAGCTAGCTAAATAACTCAAGACGTTTCGAACTGATGCCCTCGACCATTTTCATGTTGGAAATTTACAGTGTGCAAAAATCCGCTTTACACGAAGTGTCTATTCTTTCTAAAATACCTTTTATAACGCAAACTGAATTAAAACAAGAGCTCAGACGAGTATGGTTCCTACTAAAAATTTTTGATATGGGTTTGGTAATAATAAAGGGTGGTTGGCAGAGGGTTGATTATTTCCGCCAAAGTAGGTATGTTCATCTTAAAACCAAAGTTTACGTTTTATAGAGTTTCCTTTAAGTTCAAATAAGACAAACGTTTTTTGCACCATAAATAAAACAAATAAATAAAATACAATGCAAAGGTGTGAACAATTGGAATAATGACCGCTCATAATTATATAAATATACAACAAATAAGAATTTCATGCCTTAGTATAGGGTAATAAATCACTGTAAACCCGTTGCATTGAATAATAATTGATTAGTATGATTCAATAAGTGTCAGCTAACATACATAAAAAGCTACATTTACTTATTATTGAACGTTGAAAATACGGGGTGCTTCAAAAAAATGTATACACACTTTGAACTTCATAGACAATTTACTTACCCTTCTACAAAGTTAAATTTCAGGGAATTAAAAAGCTTAAAGTCCAATGTAAATATTAATAATATGTTGATATTACTACTAACGATTATGTTGCCACCTGGTGAATAAAATATAACATTAGCCTTTTTAGAGAGGGAAATCTACGATAGTTTAAAGTGTATACATTTTTTTGAAGCACCCGGTATGCAGTTCCATGCATTATTTTTTATCCGTTAATTCTTATAGAATCCACTAAATTTTGATATTCGTGCCCTATTCGTCCTACCAAACTACACAAGACCAATCAATACACGAACGAACAATCAGTTACAATTCCAATCATGTAATTCAATTAATTCAAACAATTTCATACATTTCTCGAGTGCAATTTGAGAGCTGCCAATAATCTCTGTGCGAGAGTTCATAACATTACTATACGGAGAGACAATTTGAAAACTGGCAATGAGGATGATGAAACATTCTATCAGAAATATCTTAAAGGCATACCGTGGGGTTCGATGGGAAGCTAAAATAACGTACTTTTCACTAATCACTCTGAGCAAATAATTATTGATTAGTAATGGTATCGAAGGCGGACCAACAACTTTGGGGCACAGGCGACAGAACTATTGCATCTACAAAATAAAATATAGTGTTCCTCAATCAAAAAATCAAATATTTCAATTCGACTTAATTTAATAATTTAGTGCATGTGCACTGGCGGTTCGGGTCGGTTCCAGAGAGGAGGGCTATCTTGAATATTTATTAAAATGGACAGGCCAAATGTCACAGATAAAATTTACTACAATGACAAATTTCGGCTTCGTGCGCAAATTTTAATTGTTTAATTTCATATTACGCTTAGATTAACGCATCGCAACTTCTGATATAAATTAACAGTGTTGATGCACAAGTAAGCCTACGTCGGTTACATTGGTTGCTAAATTCCATGTGTCGATAGGTCAATCCGAATGTATTAATACGATAGCGCCGAATTAGTTGTCAAACATCGGCAATTAAAACTACAACTTTGAATACTTGGCGAAGGTAAATGAAATAATTAAATCAGCAAAGCGTAACGCCTGGTAAGGCACTATCTTAATTTTCAGATTTGGGATTAGAACCTATTCCAATATTCTTAAATAGGTAAACTGGACACACTGTGTCTTTTCAATATACAAGCTACTCAGTCGAGAAAAACAAAAAAATCACTTACCTTGTGCTACTGTTTCGTCTGCAATGGAAAATGACAAAAATGACCGAATTTAGAAACATTTTGTAACTCAAACTACCCTTAGTGAGGCCATATCGGTTCAGGGCTTTAATTAAACAACGATTGCGATTTAATTAGTAATTGTACAGGCATAGATTTTTAAACTCAAAATTGCGGACCCGATACCAAAGAGATATTTCGAAATTAATTTAACTACTCTTCGGACGGGCACAAAAGTCGTCAACGTACTGATCGGTAACATCTTTGAAAATCTACACTTATCATTGTCAAATTTATTTGTAAAAACTAGTTGTATTCACATGTTATCAAGAATGTCAACTCCATTGAGGAATAACGACAAATCGTTATCGAAGAGTGTAGAAACATTTCAAAATGTACATTAAGAATACGTCCATTGATAAATTTCTTTTTCTTCCAGTCAAAATGCAAGTTATTAAATGTGCAATAGCATATAACCAATAGAAAATTGAAAATAACAATCTGTAATAGGAAGTCCTTTTAGTTGGTACAATGGAGAGAAAGGGTACATTAATTACTTCCTAAATGGTAATAACTTCCTTTTGAATATTAATAAAGATCCCTAATAATAATAGCCAACGAAATTTGTGGTTTCAGATTTTATTCACGAAAACTAATCGTACGATTTAAGTTAAGCGTACAGGTACAGTGTGATCCAAATTCAAAGGGACTACAATTGTAAACGTAGTTAAATTAAAACGGCTTAGGTAGTAGTGACCTCTTTTTGTTCATGCTCTATTATTGATACAAGTAAGCCAACGACTTCTGTTTTTTCTCAGTGGAAACAAAGTGAAAAAGTTAGAACATTATTGAGGCACTTTTTCATGTAAAATTTAATGCTACCTACTAGTAATTTTCTTTAAATTTGTTTTTTTTTTACTATAGTTGGCTATGGCTTGAAAAACATGCAACTTATTTTATATAACTTCTCTATAAGAGAAGATTTTATTGATAAATTCATGCTTTCTTCTTCTTCTTTCGATTTTGGCCGACTATGGACCACGTGAAATAACTTCTGATGATTATTTTTCTCCCTTCTCTCTTCTTTCTTCTTTCAGTACTCTTTCATTCTTTCACTGTGTTGTTTCCTTCTTTCTTCTGTCCATTCTGTTCTAGTCTTCTTTTTTTCTTTTTCTTGAACTTGAAAACCCCTGAACCCTCTAATCTTCTCTCTATATTCTTTTCTTCACTCCACTTCCTCTCCACCTATTTTGATTTCTGCCATATCTTTTCTTACTTCCTTGATCCATGTTATTTGTATTTTAGGGTTTCTGTCGAAGTAATTGAATAGTCTTTTCGTCAGTCTTTCTTCATTCATTCTTTTAATGTGTCCGTAGAAAGGAACGAACAATATAAAAAAACGGGTGAATGCGATATCTTGTTTGTTTGTCAAAAAATATTCCTCTGCATTCTTCATCTTACTGGTCAAAACTTGAACATAAATTTCGAAGTGCCAACTATGAAAATTTGAAGGCAGTAAGTCTTCAATATCTATTGCATTTTACCGAAAAGGGAATTAGAGTATTACGTGGAATAATGTTAATTATGATCACATCCTAGTGGTATCCCAAATGAAAATAGAAAAACCTAAAGTACACCAAAAAAAGGAAGAAAGAAGACATCCAAGGTATGGGATGGAAGAAATGTACAAAGGCCTTCAAGGGTGTGCAGCTTAAAGACAAGAAGGTTAAACAAAATAGTAATGGAGTAAAAAAGGAAATATGATAAACAAGGCAACGGAACACTAAGTAAACGAACAGGTCAAAAAAAGATAATATACACAACCAAGAAATACAAAAAAAATAACTAAGATACTTGCAAACCAGTAAACAAGAAAGGAAAGACACTAGGAACAAAGAACGACAGCTACAAAGGGGAAAGAATACAAGAAATAAAAGGGAAAAGATGTTAAAAACTTTTACAAAGATACAAAGAAAATAAAGAAAGGATGCCAGAATAGAGAAATTTATATGAAGGATGCAGCTGGTAATTTACTTGGAGGAAAAGGAAAACTGCTGAGATATAAGCAATATTTTGAAGGGATCATGATCAGACGGGCGAATGTGTCGAAACAATGGAGGAAAAAAAATAGGTCTATAAAAAGTTTGAAAAATAAGAAAAGTCTGTGAGAAACTAAATAATGATAAAAAGAAATAGTAGGTTCAATGAAAGAAAACAAGTAGGCACAAGGAGCAATGCCGAAAAATTGAAAAAGAGCCGCTGGAGGGTGCTCCAATTATCCTGGAATTGCATTATTGGAGAGTGCCAAGATCTTCGGAAACAGATCGATGATGATCCAATATTCGTTTCAAAGATAATCACAGGTAATGAAAGTTGGGTTTATGCGTACGATTCTGAAACAAAAGAGAGCAACCATCAAAGTGGAAAAGTTCAACCTCGCCCAAGCAAACAATCCAAGTCATTGTTGATACGAAGCGCCTAAGCACCGCATCCCACATCCTTCCTACTCATCGGACTTAATTTCGTGTGACTTCTTTTGATCTGAAGAGATCCAAAATTGATCGCAGACCGTGCTTTACGAGCTTAGGAATAAAACTTTGTCAGATCGATTACGGCATGAGAAAAATGCCGGATTCGCTGTATTGCTGTATATTACGATAATCATTCTGGAAACTTGGTAGTTCATAAGAAACAGTAAAGCAAATCTTTTTTCTTTATTCTGTTGCAAAATAAAGTACTGAAAAGCAAGGATCTATCATGGAAAACAAAAGAGAGGATTTATAAAACGGTTATAAGGTTGAGAAAAAACCGCAGAAAATTCAGACAAATAATAACTGGGAAAGATGGTCTAATAAGAAATATAGCAATTTTGTTCTCCTACATGATACGGTGGTGAAAACAAGAAGATTGCAATGGCTGGGTAACAGAACTAATATTAAAGACATAGCATGGAGAGCCTCTGAAGAACAGGAAAAGACAGAAAGACCTAGTATTAGAAGGTATTAGAGAAAAACGTATTATAGACCCTAAGGAAAACCTAATAACCAAGACAATGGAAAAAACAGATAATAAAATTACTAGGGGGGGGGGGGGGTTAGGAAAGAGGCGAAGAGCTATAGGGGAATAAGCATTATGAGTGCGGGGTACAAGATATATGCGGAAGTGCTGCGAGCAAGATTGGAGAGGGAAGTGATCGATAAAAAGTACAGGACTGGCAGGCGGGATTCAGAGAAGTAAGGAGGGCGGTGGATAATATTTATGTGCTGAAGCAGTTGGTAAATAAGGCGATGGAGAGAAGAGGGGGGAAGATGTATGGGGTGTTTATGGATATAAAAGCAGCCTTCGATAATGTAAACAGAGAGAAAATGTGGGGGATGTTGAGGATATATGAGATAGGAGAAGAGCTGGTGATGGCGATAGAGGAATTGTACGAGGAAACAAGGTGTGTGACCGGAGAGAGGGGAGAGCGAGGAAGAAGGTTCTGGACGACAAAAGGCCTAAGGCAGGGAGCCCGTTGAGCCCAAGTTTATTCGCGCTATAGATAGGGGATCTGGAGGAGTTGCGAAGACACCAAAGAGGAGGGGTAGTTATAGGGAGGGTGAAAGTGTGGGCGCTTACGTACGCGGATGATGTAGTTGTGGTAGCAGACAGTGAGAACGAAATGAGGGGGGCAATGAGAGTGATGACATGCGGAAAAAAGACTAAATGGAGCCAAGACGAAGATAATGGTATTCCAGAAGACAAGAGGGAGGGGAGGTTAGTCAAAGTGGTGGTGGGGAGAGGAGGAGTTAGAAAGTGTAAAGGAGTGGAAGTATTTGGGAAATGTAGTCAGGTATGATAATAAGGACGAGGGACACATAAGGGAACTGGCCAAGAGAGGAAATAGGGTAGTGGGGAGTGTGTGGGGGATAGGGGAAAGAGTGTTCGAGAAGGACATGGAAAAGAGGAGATGGTTATTTGATAAGTTAGTGAGGAGCGTGATGGGATACGGGGCGGAGATATGGGGGTGGAAGGAGTGGGAGAAGGTGCAAGAGAAGTATTGGAGATGGACGCTGGGTTTGGACAGGGAGACACCCGGGGTACATTGTGGGGGAAGAGGCGAAAGTGGAAAAATTGAGAGTGCAGGCGGGAAGGAGGGCAGTGAAGTACGAGGAGGAGGTCAGGAAGAAGGCAGAAATAATAATGGTGAATGAATGTATGAAGGAGATGAGGGGGAAGCGGATAAAGTATGGGCAAGAGGACAGGAGACTATATTACGAGAGGGTGGGGTATGCGAGGGAGGAGGTAGAAAGAAGGAGGGAGGACGGAAGAGAGATGGTGGAGGAGGTGGCCATGAGGGATAAGGATGTGCAAGGGCAGGAAAGGAGAGAGAAGATAGTCGGAGGGAGGTATAATGAGGGATATGGAGAGATCATGGCAGAGGGCAAGGCCAAGTACCTGACAGGGGAGATGGGTCTAAAGGAAAAAAGAATTGTAGCGAGGTTTAGGTGTGGAAACGAGAAGAGAGAGAATAGGTATTGGCGGGAGGAGGAGAGAGTTTGCAGAATGTGTAGGGAGGGGAGGGAGAGCATGGCGCATATGTTAAGGGAATGCGAGGAGATGAGAGAAGGGAAAGAAAGGAGATACTAGGAGCGAAGGGGGAAGGGTTGGGATGGATGAAGGAAGTGCTAGAAAGGAGGGAAAAGGTGGAAAAGAGGGGGAAGGACAGGCGGGAGTAGTTTTACAATGTGGTATAGAATAGAATCCTGTATTTATTTGATTAATTTGTAAAAAAATACAATAAACCTATTTGATAACTTACTTTAGGCTGTATATGTATAACCTCCAATGGTAACTTCAACTTGAATTAATTCAACATGTTTAAAGTTTGCCACATTTTATGGTTTTTGTTTTTTTCCTTTACCGGGGGGGGGGGGGGGCAAATTAACCTCAAACTTCTATTTTTCTATTTACGCGGAAATATCCATATTTATCACGTAGATTTGCCTTAATGGAAGGATAAACAGAATTTTCAACACAAGAGATATCTTTCCATTTTTAAAAAAAAGTTGGAGATTACCTTTCACCCCCTATAATTAAGTATGGAAAGAAAGTTTTTGAATCGGACGTTATGCGTTTTCAATCGTCCTGATAGTAATTTTCGTCTTCCTCATCGCTAGTTTTACAATTGTCACCCTGTATCTAACTTGTCTTAGCTGGTTGACGATATGCAGCCCTTGTTTACAATTCAAAGTGGTCAATCTAAAAATTATACAAAAATGTTTGAAAATCCTCTATTCCATGGCATAAATTATGCGAATTCCACGTAAAAAAAAGATTTTTTACAGCGCTACATAAAAAAGCTCCTCAACAAGTATATTAAACCACGATACACCTACTATCGTGTATTAAACTGAATATTAAAATTTCGCCAAAAAGCCAATTTTGATTAAACCTTTTTTTAAATTCGCGGAAATAGAAAGATGTTTCTTTGGCAATATTTAGACAAAAATCAGTTTTTTCGTGCTGTTAAGTGTATAGTGATGAGGGAAAGGCAAGTATCTCGCCGTGCTGAAAAGATTTAACGTACCTAATCAATTAAAATGTATTGTTTAGCCTAAGAACATTGTGGGGGGAGGGGAGTACTAGCACATATAGATTTTCGCGGGAAGTTAATGATTGAAGCTGGCAAGAGGTCATACCAGAACGCCATCGTGGCAGTCTTCCTCAACGTGATAGCTCGGAAACTACTGAAGATAGTTTTCGTTTCGCTTGAGGATTTCTTCTCTTGATATTAGTTATTGTATGTATATAAAAGTTTTGGTAGAGAAATGATTTGTTTTCAAACTCACTGTCAAATATAGAACTCATGACTCATGACAAGCGCGAGGGGAGGGGGGGAGTAAGTAGCCCGGAAACTGAGTTATGATATTCAAAAGTTCATCTGCAACGTTGTCACACTTGATTTCGGTGCATACGGTGCCATCAAGTGTGAGTAGAGCACTTCTTCAGATGAATTACTAACCGCTTCCCAGAATATTTACTCTTATTGAAATTCAGTTTCCCCCAAAATCCTCCCTGACCACATTTCCTCATAAAACTGTAGGTTTGGGATAAACACAAAACAATTCCTGACAACAAAGCAGATAATATGCAGATTAAAAACGCAGTCATTGAAGATTTCAGGAATTCCTGTTCCTTCCAGAAGCCGTTAAAATATGTAACTCACCCAATCTTTGAATCCAGTTTCTTTCATTCTTCTGGTTTAACCATAGATACAAATTTGTACCAGCCTCATGCCTAATGTAACAACTTAAAGGTCATCACTGATTTGTTGATGTCTTCTAATCTTTTCATGAAAGAGAACTGATTGATTTGAAGAACAGACAAACCAAGCAGGGATTTGTCAGTCGTCCATATATGTATGTATTGGACCATTCCCTACTTTACCAACTTGTTTACCGTAGCTATAAGCCATACCATGTTAATTCTGTTGACAACACCTAACCAGGAAACCAAAAAAATTTAATTTTAGTAAATTTTCATTTATTTTTTAATTTCATTATGTTGTAAATTGAAATTTCATGGATAGTTTTTTAATTACATGCAGTTCTAGAAAAAAAAATTGAGAAACTTTTCACTTTCGTTCAATTTACAAACTTTAAGCTCGGGTTCATAAAAGTATATAACTTCCTCCTTGTTCGAATAATTATCTCCAATGGTCGAATACTGAGATTGTATTCAACTCCAACGTACAACGGTTTTCAGAGCACGGACACTATTACGTTCCATTAAATTTATAATTATTTTTTCGTCAGAAGGTTGGATACGCTTCATTGCTGTTCCATATAACGTTCCGTCCATTGTACGTAACTTCCCAAAAATCGATATTATCAGGAGCGCAGTAGATGAATCTATACAGACGGTAAATTGATATTGTCCAGCAGTTTTTGCGATCGAATCTCCAAATGTAAAACTTTCTAACAATGGGTTGACTATGCAAACAATCGATATGATTCCAGCGTCTTGTTCAATGAAATTTTCTGCATCTGTGTGCGCAACTTTAATCTCTAACTAATTTCAAACATTACTGACAATTACTTAAAAATAATGCTCCGTGAGGCTTTTATTAATAATTCTGCGAGTTTTCAGAATGTAATTGTATTATTTAGTTTTTCATCTGTTTTATAAAATATACGCTTTGAATAGTTGAAATACACTGCAGATTTCATCGAGCAGAAATAAAATGAATTATGAGCCACTTTTATTCAAATCCATGGTTTTCCCTGTACAACATTCATTGCAGAGGCATCGGATGACATGGTGCAATGGTGCAGCAACTAGGTTTCATAGTGGATAATTTGGAAACATATTTGTAAAAAAAATTTTGGATTTTACGCCAGTGTCAAACAATACTAATGAAAGTTTAAGAAATTATATTTTAGAAATCACTTGCGATATTCCCTGACAGCAACCTACTTGCAAAAATCAACAACTTCTTCATAATTACAATAGTTTTTCCGGAAAATCTCAGTAACTATTCAGAATTGACCACACAAATTGCATATCAGTGGAAAACTTATAAAAAACTTAATCGACTCGTGAACAGAAATACAGGGTGTTCCATTTATAAAAAAAGAGTTATTCGACTTTTTGCGTTTCAACACACCCTGTATAGTGTGCGCATGCATGGACCAAAAGTCGACTATTTATTAAAATTCCAAGTTATTCTAAAATTTTCTGTGGCAAGTTTGTCGAAAAACATCCATGGCCTACTGAGCAGTGATTCATCAAATATGAGCCTTTTTTCGAACAAAACGTTTAATAACGCCGAAACGGAGAGCTAGACCCATAGTGACCTATACAAAGTGCCATTATTTTTCATGTAAAAACTAATAATGTAGAAATATACAGGGCGTCCTATTTAAAAAAACATAACTTTGGTTTACCATCCTGTATAGGAACATTCTTTATATAATCAAAATATTTTTAAAATGTGCAATATAGGTGGTGCTTACTTGGCGGTGAAAACCGCATGTCGATATCTTGAATAGCAAAAAAAAGTTATGGGCCAATCACACAGCCCTGGGTCACCATGTATATTGTTTTATAATCTTACAAAACCGATCAATTTGACAATATTCTGAAAATTGTTAGTAGAAAAGATTGAAATTGTCCAGTTCTCCCGTTGCGTTGTAGGTAATCGCGGTTCGTATCAATAAGACAATGTATGACACAGTGAAAGCTTCCATGGCCATAGTTAGTAAAATAAAACGGACTTGCGAGGTCGGACCGTGTCAATGTTGAACGAAAAGTTAACGTTTCACCTACTTTCGTAAGGGGCTTGGACAAGAAAACGAAAAAAATTTAAAAGAAGCTATAAAAATAACAAATATAAAAAAGGCAATTTATGGGCGAAATGTGGAGGACTTGGTGGAGGCATTGGAAGATGTGTACGACGAGAGGAGGTGCACAACTAAAGTGGGAATGAAGATGGTAGAGCAGTTCTGGACAACCAAAGGGGTGAAGCGGGGATGTCCGTTGAGTCCTAGCCTATTTTCCATTTACGTAGGGGATCTGGAAAAAGCTATGAGGGAGCAGTAAAGAGGAGGGGTGGTCTTAGGAAGATGTAAAGTGTGGGTATTGGTGTACGCGGACGATGTGACGGTTGTGGCAAAAGATGTGGGGGGCAATAGGAATTTTGAAAAGGTATTTGGAAAAAAAATGATTTAAGGGCGAATGTGAAAAAAACAAAAGTAATGGTATTTCAAAGAAGGAGAGGAAGAAGATCAAGTGAAAAGTGGTGTGGGGGGGGGAGGAGATAGAGAGGGTATACGTTGAAATACAACACTAGGGATGACAGTTATATAAGAGAACTGGCGAAGAAAGGAAACAATGTGTTAGGGCAGGTATGGGGAATAGGAGAAAGGGTATTCGGAAAGGATATACGGAAAAACAGAATGGCTATTCGAAAAATTAGATAAAAGTGTGATGGTATATAGTGCAGAGATATGGGGTTGGAAGGAATGGGAAGGATTAAAGAGAATACATGAGAAATGTTGGAAATGGGCAATGGGCTTAAATAGAGAGACACCGGGATATATACAGGGGGAAGAGATGAAATTGGAGAGAATAAGGGTTCAGACAGGAAGGCGGGCAGTAACGTATGAAGATGGAATGGAATGGAATTAAGAGTAGATAACACAATACTGCAAGAATGTGGGAGGGAAGTGAAGGAGAATAGAGCGAAGTGGGGTCAAGAAGAAAGGAAAAAATACTACGAGGGAGGAGGTATGGCGAGAGAGGAGATGGAATGGAGAAGGGCGTAGGGAAGGAGCGTTGAGGTGGAGTTGGTAATGAGGGATAAAGACATACAGGGACAAGAAAGGAGAGCAAAAATAAGGGAAGGGAAATATAATGAACAATATGAAGGAATAATGGCAGACGGGATACCGAGATATCTGAAGGGAGGGATGGGAATGAAAGAAAAAAAATGGTAGCGAGGTTTAGGTGCGGAAATGAAAAAAGAGTAAATAGGTATTGGAGGGAGGACGAAAGTAGAAGGTGTAGACTGAGTGGGGAAGTTTGGGAGAGCTTGGAACATATAATGAGGGAATGTGGGGAGTTGAGAGAGAAGGAAGGAGGTAGAATGGAGATATTAGGCGATGGAGGATAAGGGGTGGTGTGGATAATGGAAGTATTGGAATGAAGGGAGAAGTTAGAGATAATTATGTTATGTAAAGTCGAACTCTTTGTTTTAAACTTTTGTAAAAAACAAATAAATAAAAGGCAATTTATGTATAAAAACAATTCAAATTGGAATTGATTTCTGTTTTATAAGACAAGATGTGGATCATTCAACTTCAAGAACGCGATGGGAAATTTAATTTTTTGTATACTCCAAAAACGGGAAGAAGTTTCACATTTTTACATAGGGATTGAAACGTATTTAACGGATAGGCATAATAAGGATCTTAATGGAACAGGGGTATGTGAAGAAATTGTAAATTTCTTGAATTTGTATAATATACAATGGAACCTACGCAAATTTTAAATTATTTGTTTTTCTATTTCCAAACTTTCAACCAACTTCAAAAAGTTGGTTACTAAATTCGTCCAGATGTCTGTGTGGATGTTACAGGGTTTAGAAAGCTGGAAGTGGTGTCATCTTATAGGAAATTCTTTATTGATTCCAAATCGCGGGTAAATTTTTTGATCGGATCACCCGTTCGCCGTCGGGGCGCCATTAAAGTCAAAATATACACCCTTGAATATCTCGAGAACGACACATCCAATTACAGAAAGGAAAAAAACACGTTTCCTCTATTTTTTGAAACCTATTGAGTTATTATGCGTAGACATCACCCTCGTCCTCCTGTGGGGTGGAGCGGGGGTCAGTTTTGAAAACTTAAATGGGAACACCTATTTTTTATTGCACTTTTGGATTGTCAATAAAAAACTATTCTCAAATTGTAAATTTCACCCCCAACTGCAACACCTTTTTTGGGGCTGGAAAGGGGGAGAAAAGCGATCTTTTTTACTTTTTTTTCTTCCAACATTTTTTCGTGATTTACAAATTGTCCGTGACCCTTTGCGCTCCCATCTCCCTTAAGGATGGAAAGAAAAACAATGACTCATTTGTGCAGAATCCGGGGTGCTTGTGTCTAAGGTGGAGGGGGGGGACATATACAGGGTGTCCCATTGCTCCGTAATCGGTCGATAACTCAATGTGGATTGAAGATACAGAAAAAAGTTTCAAATAAAGGTTGCTTTGATTTGAATTGCGCATCTTTTAAAAATATTCTTATATCTACAGTATGTTGCATTTTCACCTGGCAGGAAAATGTCACTTTTTTTTAAATGGCACACCCTGTATTTTTTCCCTTCATGTGTCGACCAACCATATCTATATCACGCCTGAAATTTTTTTTATATTGGATGTGCGGTTGCCAAGTTATTAATTATTTTGTCAAAATTTTGTACAATTAAGGTCGGACTATAATACATATTCATAACTATGTTATTCTTCAAAAATGGAAAAATTTATTTGACGAATAATATTATCCTAATGTCGTGTTACTCTACAAAAAAAAAACGAAGTGATTAATTTTATACCGAGTGTTTAAAATGAGAATTCAAAATTTATGAACTTTAAATAGAATTTATACGAATATTTTAAATGGAACACCCTGTATTTTTATTTACCATCAGATTCTTGACAAAAAACCCTATTCAACGGTGTATTATTTCCTGGTATTATTTTTTGTACTTTTGTTAATATCTACGATTTTTAAAATTTCACGTAACAAAAATTTGTTAAAAGTAATTATTATTACAAAATACCGTTTAAATAGTTGATATCAACGCAAAAGAACAAAACTCAAGTGCTGTGCCTATCTTAAGTTCTTACGCTAACATTTCCAGTATGTGACTTCCAGTGAGACGCTAAAGCTCTTATTGAGGACTTCGGAAATTAAAGCTTGACAGTGCCATTTTTTGAACAAGTTCAATTTCTTCAACAAATAAAATTATTTATATGAATTGTTTGTCACTGATTTACTCTTGAAGATTGCCATCTGTCCGCGTTGTTTTTCACTATTCAAGCTTTTTCTCCACTACCTACTTGGTTGCGAACAAAAATTTGACAATTGGGCATGTCAGCCTTTTGAAAACTTATCAAGTTGATTAAGAAACGAAACTATCTTCTACAGTTACAGAGCTATACGCTTTAAGGGGTGTCATGAGGAAAAACGCGTAATCGGGCGTGGCAAGAAGGGCTTTGCTATTGATAAGTTTATGCCATTCTTTAATAATTAACTTCCCGCGACTGCCTCGATCATTCTTAGCCCTATGCGTTTCTACTCTTGGCATCGCAAATGGGTAACTGTTACTCAGTAAAATGAGGTTCACATGATAGTATTTGAACTATTACTTAGATCTTTTTCACAAAAGGATAACGTTATGGTTCGAATGATATTATGTGGGTAGATTTATGTTATGATAATTCCTAAATTGTTTTCTTGTTTTAGACTTTTATAGTGATCAGTAAAGGAAAGGACATATTCAGATTTAGTGCTACAAATGCAATGTGGATACTCGATCCATTCAATCCTATCCGTCGAGTAGCCATTTATATCCTAGTTCATCAACTTTTTTCCCTCTTCATTATCACAACCATTCTTGTTAATTGTATACTCATGATTATGCCCACTACACCCACCGTAGAATCTACTGAGTAAGTAAACGTATTATTACATTAAATTAGCGAGTAATATAATTTGTAGAGTGATATTTACTGGTATCTACACGTTCGAGTCTGCTGTGAAGGTGATGGCTAGAGGTTTTATTCTTCAACCATTCACCTACCTTAGAGATGCATGGAACTGGCTCGACTTCGTAGTCATAGCTTTAGCGTGAGTAGATTAGAAATTAGAACCTTAAATACATAGACGTAGTTAACAACATCTTCTTACTTATACAATTTGTAAGTTTAAATTTTTAGTTAAACTCTATTATTCATAAAGTCCGTATTAAGAACAAGATTTCCACTACTTAATTGATCGTAGGTATGTTTTAAATCATCACTTTTTTGTTTGGGGGTGGGGGAGGCTTTCCATTTTCTTCTTAATCTTCTTTTGTTAACAAGTCAAATAGGTCCTTTTTTAAATTGATTTTCATTTATATAATAACCTCAATCCAATTTAACAAGTGAGTGAATTTGTTGTAATATTAATTTATACTCGTAGTAGTTTCAAATGTAGAACAGAACTGTTGAGCCATTTTTCGTACTGTGTAAATCTAGAACCTAAAAATTTAAATTAGTTTTCTAGTAATAGAAATAATGAGTGATAGTTGTTTTAATTGAATATTACTTAGTAGATGTTAATAGTACTCATTTTTAATATAAGAAAAATGCATCATGCTCATTGAAATGCAATGTTTGTAAACATGTATAAGATGAATGCTTTTAGTACAAATTTGGTGGTAGCAGCAAAATTAATAGAATTTCTTTGGTAATTAAAAAAAAATTATCTATATACGAATTTTACAGTTATGTTACAATGGGTATAGACCTTGGAAACCTTGCTGCCTTGAGAACTTTTAGAGTGTTACGTGCTCTAAAAACCGTTGCCATTGTGCCAGGTATGACCAGAGTGAAACATAATAAAACATGGACATGGTGAAAATTTTAGGTTTAAAGACTATCGTTGGAGCAGTTATTGAATCTGTGAAAAATCTTCGTGATGTGATAATTTTAACAATGTTTTCCTTATCAGTATTTGCACTAATGGGTTTACAAATTTACATGGGTGTATTAACGCAAAAGTGCATAAAACAATTTCCTATGGATGGTTCCTGGGGTGCATTAACGGATGAAAATTGGGAGAGATTTGTTAAAAATGATTGTGAGTCTCCACAAACTGGATGAAATAAGATTACGTAACCCATATTTTTAGCTAACTGGTTTGGATCTGATAATGCTTATCCGTTATGTGGAAATTCATCAGGAGCGGGTGGATGTGATGAAGGATATATTTGTTTACAAGGTTATGGTAAAAATCCAGATCACGGTTATACCAGTTTTGATTCTTTTGGTTGGGCTTTCCTTTCCGCTTTTCGTTTAATGACTCAGGATTTTTGGGAAAATTTGTATCAACAGGTTATACTATTACCATTGAACTCAAAACGATAGCTCGCAATTTCTATATTTTAGGTTTTAAGATCGGCAGGACCTTGGCACATGTTGTTTTTTATTGTTATCATATTCTTAGGCTCCTTTTATTTAGTAAATTTAATCTTGGCCATAGTAGCGATGTCGTATGATGAATTGCAGAAGAAAGCTGAAGAAGAAGAAGCGGCTGAAGAAGAAGCTATTAGGGTAGGTGCAAGAATAATATCAAATCAAATATAAAACCCGATTCCTGTAGGAAGCAGAAGAAGCGGCCAGAGCTAAACAGAATGCGTTAGATAACCCTCCACAACCACCTGCGACGACGGTTACCGACGCGGCTCAAGACATTGTGAAATCTCCTTCCGATTTTTCATGTCACAGCTATGAACTGTTCGTAGGGCAAGAGAAAGGTCACGACGATAATAACAAGGAAAAGATGAGCATACGATCAGAAGGACTAGATTCCGTGAGTGAGCAGAGAAGAGTTCCTACTAATCCTACCAAGATGCGGAAAGTCAGCGCTGTAAGTGTCCTGATACTTATTGAACCCCCTCTTGATTTAGAAACGTTTTAAGAATTGAATTCAAAAAAAAGTTACAAAAGTGAGTAAAAAATAAAGATCATGACAGTTATAGTGTTCCGACTTTGTTTGTCTAATACTGAATGAAATTTTCAATATAAGGCAAATATCGCGCACTTACCCTTTTTATTCACACTGTACTGGAATGCATACTCACATATTTATTTTTCAAAGTAGTGTAGAAACTCCCTTTTATTTTTTTGTTCAATTGTCCCTGGTCGCATAATCGTTTCAAACGCCTTTTAAAACGTTTAATTAAGTAAATAAATTAAGCTCTCCCAGGGATATTTTTTTTTGGGAAGTATGGTATTTTAGATGGCTACAATACCATTCTTCGCTTAAACCAAATATTAGATAACAACACCTCACGCATGTATAGACCATGTCACGTGTTCAGGCAAGTCTCAGTCTTCCTGGGTCACCCTTCAATTTACGGCGAGGTTCACGAGGTAGCCACCAGTTCACTCTGCGCCAAAATCGGCGCATGGTGGCACCACCTGGTGATCGAAAACCTTTGGTTTTGTCCACGTACCTCGATGCCCAGGAGCACCTGCCTTATGCCGACGACTCCAATGCCGTCACCCCTATGAGTGAAGAAAATGGTGCTATGGTTGTTCCCATGTATTACGCTAATTTAGGTAAGACCTACACCATTAAATTGCACCCTCCCCTTTTCACATTAAATTAAATAGGTTCACGTCATTCATCGTTTACATCACACATGTCTCGAATGTCCTACACATCACATGGAGATTTACTAGGAGGTTTGGGTGGAAATGGTAAAGTTATGACAAAGGAAAGTCAACTACGATCTAGATCTATGAGAAATACACCGATGGCTACCACAAATTATGCCGAATTTAACCATAAACCACATCGGGGAGATTACGTGAGTAAAAACCTCTTAAACCATTTACTGAGATTAGGATCAATCATCTTTAGGATGGGCCTACGGGATTGTGCGAAGCAAAATTGAAGCATTTAGATAATCCTTTCATTGATAGTGGTCAAAGGCAAACGTTTGTTGATATGAAAGGTAAAGTTCCGTTTATAAATTACCTTCACTCGGCTACCTTTTTATTGTTTTTAAAATGTTTGCAGATGTTATGGTTCTCAATGATATAATCGAACAAGCCGCAGGTCGCCAAAGCGAAACGAGTGACCATGGAGGTAACCATTTTTTTTTTAATTCACCCTTCCCATTAACACATACGCCATCGCAATTTGCTTAAATTAGAGCTGTTACCTAGCAACTGCACCTTAGTGTTAACTGGTTGCTAGTTGGTAAAATATCTTTTAGTGGAAGTAAAATGTATCGGTAGTGTAGAAATTGTAATTGTAAGTTAAACGAGTCTTCACACGCCAGCTTCTTGAAACAAAATTGTATTAAGTAACTATGGATACCTGTATTCGTTGTCACCTTATTGGACACACTGTCTACCTATAGTAAAACCTAATCCCACCCTTGTTCTTAACCGATTAAAAAAAAACAAGCAATTACGATGGTGTTAGTCAACTTACGATATTGCTGTTGCAATTAACCATGTAAACGAACGGTTTACAATGGGTTACTTGCACCCCCCTACTTATAGGTATAGCAAAATCGTAATACAGCAACAGAAGTATAATATTGAAATTAGACCAACTTAACCAACGGTTAAGAACGGCTGTTGTTGCACTGCTGCCACTCGCACAAAACCTCTTTTCCCAAAAAAAGAGTGTGTCAACTTCACTTTTACTAATACTTCGTACAGTTTCTGTGTATTATTTCTCAGCGAACGACGATGAAGAAGATGAGCCAACAGTCAAAGAACGTTTGTTAGCGACAACAATGAAAATGATAGATTTACTATGCGTTTGGGATTGTTGTTGGCCATGGCTAACGTTCCAAAAATATGTATCGCTCTTAGTTTTCGACCCATTTGTGGAATTGTTTATAACTCTATGCATCGTTGTTAATACACTATTTATGGCACTCGATCATCACAATATGGATAAGCAATTAGAAAGAGCTCTTAAAAGTGGAAACTATGTACGTTTACATTACATTTACCGTATTATTTAAATCTAACGATATAACTCTAGTTTTTTACGGCAACATTTGGAATTGAAGCGACTTTAAAATTAATAGCAATGAGTCCAAAATACTACTTTCAAGAAGGTTGGAATATTTTTGACTTTATTATCGTGTTTCTATCACTCCTTGAGCTTGGTTTGGAAGGTGTTCAGGGATTGTCAGTTTTACGATCGTTTAGATTGGTAATTGCCTAAGTAGCTGTTCATTTATATTAACATTATCTGCTTCCAGTTGAGAGTTTTCAAATTGGCCAAATCCTGGCCAACATTAAATCTACTCATTTCCATTATGGGTAAAACGATGGGTGCTTTAGGTAATCTAACATTTGTGTTGTGCATTATAATATTTATATTCGCCGTTATGGGTATGCAATTGTTCGGGAAAAATTACACAGGTAATTGAGGTTGTTCGAAAACAGTTTATGATTAATCCCAAAAATTTTAGACAACGTTGACCGATTTTCGGATCACACAGTACCCAGATGGAATTTTATAGATTTTATGCATTCGTTTATGATTGTGTTTCGAGTACTTTGCGGCGAATGGATAGAATCTATGTGGGACTGTATGTTAGTCGGAGATGTTTCTTGTATTCCATTTTTCCTTGCAACGGTTGTCATTGGAAATCTTGTGGTATGTATATTTAGCACATCGATGTAAAAAAAAATTAATTATATTCCATGGCAGGTTTTGAATCTATTCTTGGCCTTGCTTTTGAGTAACTTCGGTTCGGCTAATTTATCTCCAACAACAGCAGACAACGATACAAATAAAATAGCAGAAGCATTTGTTCGTATTGGAAGATTTACAGGATGGGTGAAAAGTAGTGTATCGCATATTTTAAAATTGATCCGGTTCAAACTCACCAATCAGATATCTGACCAGCCGCCAGGTGAGGGACCGTCCAACAGTTGGAACCAAGGTTTTTATCCAATCTGATCGCTTGCTGGATTTGCTTGCTGATCAGCTGTAAAGCTTTTTAGTAATATGTATATTTAATTTTGCACGATTTCTTTCATAATGGCAGTATAATATGTTGCTTGATTAATTTGTTCGTTATTATTGAATATCAGATTGGCAATTGTTTTACTTTTATATTTTATTTGTAGGTACGTATAAGTATATGTTTTTATTAATGATTATCGAAATTCTAACAAATAATTTAGCGCAATCGCTTCATGAGAAAAAAAATCAACATTTTTCGGGAGATTTTTCCCGCAAGATCGTAGTGCAAACGTTTATTTTTCCCTCGAGGCTTTCGAATTTTGATGATCGGTGGTTTTATATGTATATATTATAGGTATGCACATTAAGCTGCGCTTATCAAAAATGTAGTATTGTTCCAAGTTAAGTGGGTTCGTTTTACCTATATATTTTTGGTTAGTTGCAAGCGTTTTCAATATGTAGTCATTTATTCCAACTGTTCATATATATAACAATATTGTAAAAATTTTAAATAATTCAGTTTTTGAGCATTGGGAATGCAAGTTATACTTTGTAGATACAAGAGATGGAGTTTTAGAATTGTCGCGTGATGAAATCTTGGCTGATGGTATCATTTTTCGTGATAAGAAAAGTCCAAAAGATAGATTGGAGGTTACAATTGGTGATGGTATGGAATTCACAATACACGGTAATACACTCTTGAAAACCCAGAATTTTGAGATTTAGAACAATTCTAGGCGATTCCAAAACTAACCTAAAACGTGGGAAGAACAGTTTAAATAAAAGCAAAACCATTGGAAACTCAATTTTAGAACACGGGGACTTTATAAGCCACTTAGATGATGACCAAATTAGTAACAAATCGTATGGCAGCCACAAAAATAGATTTAAAGATGAAAGTCACAAAGGTAGCGCGAATACGATAGATCCAGATGAACATGAGGAAAAACGCGATGCGAGCAAAGAGGAATTGGGCATCGAAGATGGTACAAAGCTTCTGCCTTGGTAACATCATCTTATAACACTCGCTTTGTTTAGATGAAGAAGAATGTGACTGCCAACGTCCATTAGATGAAGATCTAGTAGATGCTGCAACGGACGATGTTATTATGCAAGATTACGCATCCGATTGCTTTCCCGAATCCTGTTATAAAAAGTTTCCTTTACTCGCCGGTGATGAAGATTCGCCATTTTGGCAGGGCTGGGCTAATCTTCGTTTTAAAACGTATCAGTTAATAGAAAATAAATATTTTGAGACGGCAGTTATTACCATGATTCTGTTAAGTAGTTTAGCTCTAGCCTTAGAAGATGTATATTTACCTCAACGCCCAATTTTACAAGACATATTGTACTATATGGATAGAATATTTACCGTAATTTTTACTTTTGAAATGTTAATTAAATGGCTTGCCCTTGGATTTCAAAAATACTTTACAAATGCGTGGTGCTGGTTAGATTTCGTTATTGTAATGGTAAGTGATGTGTATTTAGGGAGAATCTCAACTAACCAAAGATATGTTATAGGTATCTTTAATTAATTTTATAGCTTCTCTTTGTGGAGCTGGAGGAATTCAAGCGTTTAAAACCATGAGAACGTTGAGAGCACTTCGGCCACTAAGAGCGATGTCTAGAATGCAGGGGATGAGGGTAGTCGTAAATGCCCTGGTACAAGCAATTCCGTCTATCTTCAATGTATTGTTAGTGTGTTTGATATTTTGGTTAATTTTTGCCATTATGGGCGTTCAATTATTTGCGGGGAAATACTTCAAGGTAGTTTCGCCTTTCTTAGTTCAAATAATATTGAAAAACTTTGCAGTGCATCGACCAAAACAAATCAACGTTGAGCTATGAAATTATTCCAGATCGTAACGCTTGTGACACCGAAAATTATACATGGGAAAATTCGCGGATGAATTTCGACCATGTTGGAAAGGCATACTTGTGCTTATTTCAAGTTGCAACCTTTAAAGGCTGGATCCAAATAATGAATGACGCAATAGACTCGCGCGAGGTACTTTTTCAAATTACCATCCGTTGTAATATACTAACAATTTGTTTTTAGCAACAAGATAAACAACCCAAACGAGAAACAAATATTTACATGTATCTGTACTTTGTATTTTTCATTATTTTTGGATCCTTTTTCACGCTTAATCTGTTCATTGGAGTCATCATCGACAATTTTAACGAGCAAAAGAAGAAGGTTGGTAGGAACGCAGTTTGATAAAAGTTTTCAACTTTTTTTTAGGCTGGTGGATCTTTGGAAATATTTATGACGGAAGATCAAAAGAAGTATTACAACGCAATGAAGAAGATGGGCTCCAAGAAACCCATGAAAGCTATTCCTAGACCTAAGGTTTGTAGATGATTATCAAATCCATTTTTGATAAGTTGCTTTTTTAGTGGAGACCACAAGCGATAGTATTTGAAATTGTAACAAATAAGAAATTTGATATGATTATTATGTTATTCATTGGACTCAACATGTTGACCATGACCATGGATCATTATCAACAAGCACAAACATTTACCGATATTTTGGATTGGCTCAATACAATATTTATTTGTATTTTCTCCACCGAGTGCCTCATGAAAATTTTTGCATTACGTTACCACTATTTTACCGAGCCTTGGAATCTATTCGATTCTGTCGTTGTTATATTCTCCATCCTGAGTATTTTACAACTAATATTCGTTTTTTCAGATAATTAATTTATCACCTTTTAGGTCTTGTGCTCAGTGATATTATCGCTAAATATTTCCTATCGCCAACGTTACTTCGTGTAGTACGAGTAGCCAAAGTGGGACGAGTGTTACGTCTAGTTAAAGGTGCTAAAGGCATTCGGACGTTATTATTTGCCTTAGCAATGTCATTGCCAGCATTATTCAACATATGTTTGTTACTCTTTCTAGTTATGTTCATTTTTGCAATATTTGGAATGTCATTCTTCATGCACGTCAAAGAAAAAAGTGGAGTCGATGATGTCTACAACTTTAAAACATTTGGACAATCTATGATCTTACTCTTTCAGGTACCGTAAATTATTCTTTATATTTTATCAACAAATATTGGTAATTTTTCGCAAATATATATCTAAGTACAAAATAATGTTTTTCCCACAAACCAATTGTAATGATATCAAAACTTTTGGAGGAGTGAATAATATGATCTGTACCATACAATGAAACTCTTATTAAAGAGGATTGTTGATATGGAGTATCAAACTCCGCCTTAATCTACTTAATCACATTACTTACAGACACAACCAGCCAATGGGACTAACCAAAGATAAGATTACATAATCAGTGATATTCCATACCCCTCTCTTCCAACCAATATTAAGTTCCATTGGCTGGAACACTTCGCCAATGAAAATTAAAATTTTATTTGCCACTGTTCGCATTATTCATATTTAAATTTTTTGCAATTTGCCCCCCCCCCCCTTCCCATTAATTCGAAATATAGTGGCGAGATCTTTTGTTTAGAAAAAATAATAATTAAACGGTCAGTGCTACATTCAAAAAAGTTCCTCAACCGTCTCAATTTCTAGACAAAGGTCACCCAATTTTTCAGAAAATTTTGAGTTGATCCACCGCACTAATAATATGAGTTGCAATTCAACTACTTATGTTCATTTTGAAGCTGTAACGTGTAACACAGTCTGACATCCCACCACACTTACACCATAATGATTGATGATTATTATTACCTACTTATTAATAACACTTACCGATCTAATCCACAGCACAACAAACACAAAAAAACCACAGCACTATTTTAATAAACCGTACGCGCTTTAGTAGCACTGCTGCCTGTCATTTTGAACGAGCAACTAAATATAAATTAAGCCGATTGATACTATTTGTGGTGAAAGTGACCTTACAGGTTTTGATAATCCGAACGCACTACGTCATCGTTATTCATAAGACAGCGTTTTATTATTTTGGTCTCTGGCGAACTGCAAAAAAAACGGCTATCGTACCTATCTTCTCTGCTCCTTCATACCCTCACGGGTGTGAGGTAATATCCGTCCTATTCTTCCAAACATGTTTGCTATTCCTTTCATCTGATTAAATCATTCATTTTTCTTCCACTTTCTAGTATGCCTTCAATCCAATTTTTCCTGAGTCTACCCCCACCTTCCTCACCACCCCTTCCAGTTTACAGTCTAATTTTGAGCAATGTCCATACCAAACTAAGCTGTACGGATTGTTTGATGGTCGCTAACCCATTTCTATGTATGTAATCTAAATTTTTTGTAATGTTCCTTGTTAATCGTCTCTGGTTCAACATGATCATCTCCACATGTCTGTCCTATCTTGATTCTTCAAACTTTGGCTTTTTTCAATTTGTTGTTTTCTGGCTTATTCTTCATCCTTTTTGTTCTGGATTCTGAATTTTTGTATAATATTCATACCGTACCTTGAAAATTTCTCTAACTTTTGATTTTAGTATGTTGTTGGCATTTTTCATTCTTTTCTTCTAATATTCTTGATGATACATGAGATATCTCCACACCTCATGTATTCTTGCTTTTGTAAATTAAATTTTTGGTGTATGTATTTCTTTTTCAAATTTCTTCTTTTCCCACCACTTTCGTCCTCTTTGTGTCTTTTCTTTTAATTTCACACATTTTTTTGAATTTGGTTTTTAAAAGATCTATAACCAATTTTTGCACATCCTTCTCTACTATTATCTGTGCTTAACTTCCTCTCTCTTTTCTCTAGCCTGCCTGGGTTTTTTGTGATGCTCGTTCAGATTTTTCTAATCACAGTTTTCTCGTCTTTTTCTTTCTACCTATTGGTTTTTTGAACAATGCCGGTTCTGCTGTTCATTCTTCCAATCCGTGCCAGCCGCCTTAATCTTTGCACTTTTATTAGCTCATCTCCGCGCTGTCTCTTCTGCCTTTGACTTAAGGTCCACGATTCACTTACATAAGTTAGGCTATTTCTCATTGCTTCTGCTTTTATTTCTGTGGATATTTTTTTTTCTCCGGAAAGCTATAATTAATGAAGGTTGAGGCTAACCGTTAATAAATTTTATCTTCAACGTTCCTTTGCTCATTAATCATTGAGGCTAAATTTTTTCTTGCTCCAAGTAGATGATGTGCTTGCTCTCTTGCCTTCCTACTACCAATGCTTTTGATTTTTCAATAGTAATATCGCTACGTCATCCGCATAGTAGAACTCCGTAATTTTCACCATGTCCAGTTTCCAGTGATCGACATTAATCCTTTTTGCTCCTTTCCTGTATTCTCTCACTACTTCGTTCATACTGCCTTACATCGCGCTGTTTCAGAACGTTTATACTGCTGAAAGGCTCTGATCTGACATATCTTCAGCATACATTCGTACACATTCTAAACAACCCCTCTCTTTCTTAATATCTCCCACACATCGGTTCCCTCTATTTTGTCGAGAGCTTTCTCCATATCTACAAAACAGAGACGAAGTTCTCGTCCAGTTCTTAAGGCGTTGTCCATCACTTGCCTTGCCTTAAAAAAAATTCGGTCCTACGTTCCTCTGACCTTTATTTTTTTCAAAATCTTCGATCTGTTGTCTTCCAGTATTCTTAAATACACTTTTTCTGCAGTGGTTTCGACAGTATAATCGGTCTGTGAGTGTTACGATTTCACATTTTTTTACCAACGTGTTTCAATCATTTGGGATCTTCCTTTGTATCCTTATTTGGTTAAAAATATTTGCGATCTCCTTTTTGTTTTCTGCATTCAGATATTTTAGTTTTTCGCCAGCATTGGTATTGTGTCTTCGCTAGCTTAATTTTCAAGCTTTCTCACTGTCATCATCTTACCTGTATTTTCTGTGAGTTTCTTCATAATTCGCACGCTGTTCTTCTCGTCTTTCCTCTACGATTCATTATGAGGTCTTCTTCCGTTAACAGCTTTCCATCTTTGTTTTAAATTTTTTTTATCGGATTTTCTCATCCGTTTTGGCGTTCCATAAAAAACTTTCTTTATCTTCTCTCACCAAGTTTTTTGTTAAACGTCCTTCTATCTGTCTTGAACTTCTTATATTCCTCCTGGTTTCTTGTAGTAAAGCCCCGTTTTTCTATATCTTTCGCGCGTACTAAGCCGACATTTTCACTTTTTTTTGGCACTCATGATTCTCTTTTTCTAGATCCCCTTTATCGTTCGCTTGCATGTTCTCAAGTCTCTTATGAGAATCCTTTAATTTACGAACTCTCATCTTCTCATTTATGATCATTTTTATAATTTTTTCCCTATTCATCTATTGTCTTTTTCATCATTTCCCTTGTGAATTTGTGCTTAAATTTTGTGTTTGCCACTTTCCTCAAACCTTTCGTTTTTATTTTCTACTTTTCCTTTTAGATCTCCATTACTAGATATTATTTTGTCAATTTCTACTTGTAGTTTGTCATAGAATTATTCTGCTGACCATAACTCAATTTCTGTAACCCTTTTCTTCCTTCTTTCGGATATCCATAGCTCATCTACACATATCCTTTTCATTTCATGTACCACTTCATGCTTTTCTTCTGTCAACCCACTCACATTTCAAGTTCTTGTATAAAGATTATCTGTCCTTTGGGTGTTCATAGTGTTACTTAAAGATTTCCTGATCCTATTTTCCTCCTGTTTCTTCTTACATTTTTGGCATCTTCCTTGTCATTGCTTTGGTCGCCATATTCTTCCTGTTATACATTTCTTGCCCATTCCCTCAATGGCCGCTCATTTAAATTCTTTGAGCTTATGCTTTTTTCTGTCATATTACAAGTTACATACAAAGTGATGATGGGTCTAAAATTATGGTTTTACCTCTTGCCAAACTATTATTTATTTGCAATCTTTGGTATCTAATTTTTCTATGAACTGAGGTTGAATCTAAACGCGTTGTATATGGGATTACCTTGTTTCATTGTACCCTGGTATATGATATTGGTTACCAACGAGTATTGTCTAATGACACTCCTTCTTTCAGATGTCAACTTCTGCCGGTTGGGATGGTGTTTTAGATGGTATAATTAATGAAGAAGAATGTAAAGAACCAAATTTGGAAATTGGCGAAATGGGCAATTGTGGGAATTCGACTATAGGAATAGCATTTTTGCTAAGTTATCTGGTGATATCATTTTTAATTGTTATAAACATGTACATCGCCGTTATCTTGGAAAATTATTCCCAAGCGACGGAAGAAGTTCAAGAAGGTTTAACGGATGACGATTACGATATGTACTACGAAATATGGCAGCAATTTGATCCCGAAGGGACACAATATATTCGCTACGATCAATTATCTGAATTTCTCGATGTGCTTGAACCTCCACTTCAAATTCACAAACCAAATAAATATAAAATTGTATCTATGGATATTCCGATTTGTACAGGCGACATGATGTATTGTGTAGATATTTTAGATGCGCTTACAAAAGATTTCTTTGCACGAAAGGGAAATGCTATAGAAGAATCGGCAGAATTGACCGAAGTGCAACCGAAAGCCGTTATTCCTGGTTACGAGACTGTGAGCTCCACGTTGTGGAGACAGCGAGAAGAGTATTGCGCTAGATTAATACAAAACGCTTGGAGGAAGCACAAACGTCAACGATGCGGTGCATCCGAACAATCAGATAAAGGTGACGCTGATGGAGATGGGGAATTGGAAGGAAGACAAACAGCTGTATTAGTACAAAGCGATGGATTTATGACTAAAAATGGTCATAAAGTGGTGCTCCATAGTCGTACACCGAGCCTTAGTTCGCGCTCTGCAGATGTATGAGACTGGCCCCGTCCCTCCCCGGCCGAGCATTAAAAATTGCTACAACAGGCTGGTTGTATCGTGCGTTATTTTATTTCAGCTGTCCAGAAAATTTCTTGACAAATAACATGCATCGAATTCTAAAAAATAACTTAGCTATCTTAAGGCAGATTAACTTATGTGTGACCTTAGTAGAAATACAGCTGAGATAAAATGTATGGCTGTTGAATGGACCTGTGCTGTGTAGTTTGATGGAGAAGATACCTTTCACTAATTACTATCAACTGCTTTAACTGCTCATATTGCTATTCATATTTATGATAGACAAATAAGTGTACAAACTACATTATAATGCAGTAACTAAATTAATAGTTTTATGAACAGTGCGTACGTGCCGTATACGCGCAAACTAGGTATTTATAAAATTCCAAAATATATCTGCCACTACTTAAATAAACGCTTATGTCCCAGCATAAGTCGAAATTTTACGTAGTATAGGCAAATGGGAAGTCTAAAAAAATCTAGTTACAAAATTGAAGTCAGTTGATAAAATAAATCAAACAATTTTTACGTTCATATCTTCCAAGTTTCTATCGATTTTTCAAACATTTAAACTATATACAATGCGTCGCTTTGTTTTTACTTTATTGCAGATGATCACCAATCATCTCCCTAAGGGAAGGTTCAAAATTGACCCCACCCCAAAGAATAATTCACTTTTTGTCATCACCTCATCGCTTAAGCGCTTTTAACATAATGTCCAACCGTTCGAATGCGTTTCCCATGCATTCTGCAATATTGTCTAAAATACTTTATCCAATTTGCATTCTGTATATACTTTAAATGCTCATTGTTTCAAATTCCACTGACACATCGCGCTGTATCTAAAAATAACAGCCAAGCCTTCACATATTAAAATGGAAGCATCAGTTCCCAAGTTGTTTCCATATTTCTTATTGCATTCACTTCCAGCCATAAAGTTTGAGAAAAGTGTTACTAATTTTGCCAATTCGGTTTTCTATAATAATATTTAAGTAAAGAAATGCACAAACGCAAAACTGAATACTTTTCTCAAGACAATATGGCCCATAACAACACTGTAAATGGAACCAAAAGTAATTAGATAGTTTAGACAATTTAAAAATCAAATCGTCGAGTTAATTATAAAAATTATGGTGCTTTTTCAATTTGCTATATTATATTCTTCAAGCTGTCTTCACATGCTACATGGATCGCAATTGGGGGAGGGGCGAAAGGGCATTTGCTAAATACACGGATTTTGTATGCCTCATATGACACTATATAATTATTATTGTAAGTTTGTATGCGTGACATTTTTTCGGCACTATTTTTAAAATTATTACGGCACATGTGTTTTATATTTATAAAAAAATTGTATGAGCTTATTATAATATAAATTTGCGTAAGTACACTCATTTATAAAAATAAAATCGTGAAACGACACACCTGTTGAAACTAAATGTATTAGTTTGCTTAACACCATTTCGTAATTAGATTATCGAAACGGTCACATGATATTATATGCATTTGCCATCAATCGTCGCACATCCGCATAAAAAATGTCACCCATACCACTACGAACATTTTGATTCTAACAAAAAAAAATATGCGCATAGGTGTAGTTGATTAATTGTCATTAAGTATATGTTTAAATACGTGCTGTTACAATATCATTCTGTTACGCGATTATTACTAATATATTATTGTTAACACATTTATAAAACATTAAAGGTCTCAGAGTTGTGTCTGTACTACTCGTTTGTTAATATTGTAAATGTAAGGTAAAATGCGAACATTCTGAAACATCGATCGATATTCCCAATCGACCGAAGTTTCAGACATTTTTGTTTAAGTATCCTGCTGGTTTCAGGTACGGTTTACTATACCAGTGTCGGTAAAGACACGATTTTGCGACTACAATGTAAAAGTGATAAATATTTATATTTATGCGGCCAATTGCTACAAATAGTTATTGTTTATATAATAAAAAAAAATCACCGCTTAGATATGGTTGCAAAATAGTTAAAAATCGATTACGTCTAATGAAAATCTTCGGTGGAAAAGCAACTGTTTGCGAGTGTGTCGCATTTTCAATACCAAATAAGCTATAGGTAACACAAATTTATTGAAAACAGGCACCATTATTGTTTCAATATCCTGCCGTTTGTTAAATCAACCATCATAATATTTGACTTTTTTGTGGCTCGTCCTAATGAATTTATTATTATATAAATAAGTAGTCAAAACTCGTCCGATGTTTTATTCAATATTGTATTTTGGCAGAAAATAATTGGACCTTAAAACGCGCATTTGATATAGAAAGCTTGCCCTCCAATTTAATGTACGCGTCGCTTTAAATTTTCAATATAAAATTTATAAGAGCGTAAATAATTTAAACCAACCAATATTTTTTTACCAAACTTATATACGCACTATTATGCCCTCGTCGAAAATTTAAAGTGAACGCTTACTTTGTATTTTAAAAAAAAAAAGTGCGTCCAAAAATGTGGTGCGAGGGTAGCGTTCGCCTACATTATTTTTTGCAAAACGTTGTTTGTATGTAACTCGAATAAAACATTTTAGGTACGTCAAGACTGAAAACGTATCAGTCAACTAAATGCACAACAAATGACAATTTCAATCTCGCTATAGTAAATGATTATTAAATTCATTAGACAACACACAAAAAAGGGCATGCATTTTGCACATGACTGTAAACATGCTTTTTTTGCATATGAAAGCAATGTTAATGTACGCAGCCATATATGTATGTATTGTTGACTATACATATAAATATGCCACAAATACATTTGGAGAACTCATTCATGTAATATAATAATCATAGTATTACAACATATATACATACATACATAATTTTTCTAAGCAATCGTTGTTTTAGGATAGCTATGGTATGTTAAGATTTAGTTTGTAAGCTTGGCGAAAAGTTAAGGCGAAAAATCTCGATTTTAAGTCACAACATTATTATTATATACAACCACCGAAATATTGAATTCCTTTTGAAATTAGCTTGTTTTTAATCAAAACATGCTGTGTTGAAAAAGAGGTCAAAACCACTTTATTCTACAAAAAGAGCTTTATATTTCAATTAAAAATAAAAACCATTTGAAATATTCGATATATTATTTCAACAAACCTTTTCCTATTTCCTTCTTTACGCCATCATCATGATGTAAGGAAGGTTGCAGAGGTACGATGAGGATGGTACAACAGCTGAAACTCAAGCCAGTGCACATCAGAGTTTGATAGTGACATATTTGGAAATGAATGCAGCGAAATGGTAAAGGATAATTTATTCTTCCTAGTAATTCTTGATACTTCCAGAATTTCAACGAATCTACCCAGGGCCGGCAGCAACGGCCCTGCAGGGGATGCGGCGCAGGCGGGCGCCGCTACGAAGGGGGCGCCGCTACCAGCGCTTTGTTCATAATTTCATTTTTAAAAAAATATTTCAAAAATGAAAATTAAGAAACTAACCAATTTGTGAAATGGCGCGGCGCAATCTACAAAGGATAAGTTTAGGGTGAACGTGTTTATACACTTCTATTGTATTTTTCACACCGAGAATTCAGTATAAATTGTATTTAATACAAATAAAAAGCATTATTTATTAGAAGAATATTGTTTATAAATAAAGTTAGATCCGAGCGGCGCAATTTAGTTGAGGCCACACCTGATTCCTGACCGGCTCAGCCGTGCTACATAAAGCTGATAAAGCAAAGGCGCTCGATACTGAATTCTCAGTGTGAAAAGTACAATAGACGTTGTAATGTATTCGTTAACAGGGTTATACAGGGTGTTTTTTGGGAGCTTTAGTTAGACATTTCTGGGAAAGATTTATAGGTAGATTTTTGAAAATTTGAACTTAGGGGTTACTCTGAAAGCCGCATCGATCAAAATATTTTCATAATGGCGGCATATCCCTATTCTTCCTCTATGCGCTGGTGAAAACTCGGTTGCTATAACTACAACGGTTTTCAAGTATAGAACTCTCAAAGTACCGTCTGCATCCGCCATTTGTTTTTAAAGTCAAAATAACTGAAAAACCGTAAATTCTAGATATTGATATGTGGGTATCAAAAGGACTGAAATTTCACGTAGAATCCAAAAGTGGAATAAAAAATAGGGGTTGACGTTTAAAATAACGAAGTTACTAGCTACTTCCGGCACTTCCTGAAGTGCTGCTATTTGAAAATATTTTACAGCGATTCGGTGTTCAGAGTAACCCCTAAGTAAAAATTTTGAAACTTTTAAAAATATATTAACAATGTCTATTAGGCACCTACCTATTCTTATAATTTATTATAATTACATTTTCTAGTTATTTTCAAATTTTTTCCTTATCTAAAGTTTTTATTTTACTAAAAGAGAATTTGAATTGTAGATGATTATTTTGGTACCAGATTTGGATCAGTGAGAGTTTGCTGAAATTGTTGATAATTTCTCGATGAGGGGGGGGGGGGCTGCAATGGAAATGGCAGGCAGGCGCCAAAGACCTCAGCGCCGGCCCTGAATCTACCTATTATAATATGCGCATTAAGTGCTCGCAATTGTGAACGAATGTCCTGAAGGTGGGGTGCTGTCACCACCTCTGTGAAATAGTCTCCTCTGTCATCTTAGCAACAACGGATATTAGAACCCCCTCCCATCCACTCCGGGGAATCAAAAAAATGATGATACACAGAATTAGAAGATAATATTTAGCAATCTCGACCGACTTTCCGACTTTCGAGTTGCAACCCCTCAGCATGAAAATCACCCCTTGTGCCGAACACCGAAGAGGGGAACTTATGTTAAAGAATCGAGAAACGGATCATTTTATCACACTGAATCATCTTCCGATTAAGGAGCTTTCGGAATATGTATACCATGTGGTCCATTTGAATTGAGACATCGAAATATTTCAAAAAATAAGCATATCGTATTAAAAAACTGTATAAATAGAGTCCCATATTTTGGAGGGGAAAATTCTACCCTATGAAAATTAGCTCCCCCCTCTTTCTCCTGAGGACTGGGCGGGGTGCAACTTTAAAATCTTAAATGGAAACCCCCATTTTTTATTGCAGAATCGGATTCTGCGGGAAAAAATAATTCGAATTTGTCTGAAACTTTTTTTTAAAACTTTGTAGATGGCGCTCTATTCGGCGTTGAATTCCAAAATTAATGAAGTTACGCTTTTTGTTCATTTTTGCTGTTTGTGCTGTTTTCGGATGAGTCTACCTTCACAAACCATGACGAGGTTAATCGACAGAATATGCACTATATTGGAGTGTGGAAACTGGAAAACCCACACTGGTTGCGACAAGTAGAACGGCAACGTCCCTGGTCCATTAACGTTTGATGTGGAATCATAGGTGATAAACTAATCGGTCGTTATTTTATTGAAGGTACGTTAGAGGGACAAAAGTATCGAAATTTTCTTGAAAACGATTTGCCAATACTACTTAAAAACGTTAGCCTGGATGTTCGACGAAACATGTGGTTTCAGCACGACGGTTGCCCGGCACATTACTTAGTAGCTGCACGAAAGATATTAGACCACAATATTCATGGTTGCGAGGGCACCGTTTCGAACACTTACTCTAATTGAACCCCACGAAAGATTTTTTGCGTTTACGCCGAATACAGCACCATTGCCATGATTCAAAAAAAGATTGTCCCAAATGTAAATGTCTAAACAATTTTACCAAAGTTGCCTATGCGTTTATTAAAAAAATTAACAAAAAGCGTAACTTCATTAATTTTCGAATTCAACGCCGAATAGAACGCCATCTACAAAGTTTTGAAAAAAGTTTCAGACAAATTCGAATTATTTTTTCCCGCAGAATCCGATTCTGAAATAAAAATGGAGGTTTCCATTTAAGATTTCAAGGTAGCCCCCCTCCCAGTCCCCAGGGGAAAGAAGGGGGAGCTAATTTTCATAGGGTAGGCTTTCCCCCTCCAAAATATGGCAACTCTTCTTAAACAGTTTTTTTAATACGATGCTTATTTTTTGAAATATTTCGATGTCTCATGGACCACATGGTACCCATAAACTGACTTTTGAGTTGCAGTCCCTTAGTAGAAAAAGTAGAAAAGGGAGGATGAATTATTAAAATTAACTATAGATAATGATACTTATGTACAGTGGCGTATATATGCCCCCCCCCCCCCCCCCCCGAAATAAGTTAACATTCTGCACTAAATTCTAAATCACATGGTCAGCCACAAATTCCCTCAATGCTGAATTGACCTGATAAACTCTCATCCAGAACAACCCCCCCTCCCCCCCAATTATCTATAGCTACGCCCCTGCTTATGTCATCGCTGCGCATTTTTCTCGACTGCACAGTAGTCACGGTGGCACTGTGATATTCGTAAGGAAACGGAAAGGCATCCAATTTGAGATAATAGCAGGAATCAATGAGCTGTCGGTAGAAATGCATTTTGACATATGTGGGATAAGATTAACCGATCATACGACATCAATTTTGTCATTATACCGTACCTGCATCGACAACATTGTAACAAATTTAGGGTACCACCAGTACTCGAAATGGACCGGAACGCACCGGAACGCCGCCCGTTCCAGTTCGTGAAAAAAAATTTTATTCCGTTCCGGTTCGTAAAATTTTTTTTTGTTCCGTTCCGGTTCGTAAGAAAGATCTTGTTCCTTTCCCGTTAAAGAACAATGTGCCCTAAAATTGTTTATACTTAAACCAATATTTTAGAATTTTAAATATCAGAATTAATTAAATTATTAGTTACTTTTAGAAATGTTATGTTAGGTTCGCAGAGAAAAAGAGAGGGAGAATAGACGAAGTGTGTAAAAAAAAGATGCTGCACGCGTTTTTTTTTTGGAAAATCCTTATCCTCTTTTATTGTAGCCATCTTGAGTGCTACCCCTACCCTTACCTCCTACACTATACAGAAGAGGAAACAATTTTTTCCTGTTTTATCTCTTCGGTTTTCCGAAGTATAGTTTGATCAAAACAACATGGCGATGTTACGTCATCAATTACATGAAGCGTATTGTTATAGGATTTTTTTTATTGCTTTGATTAAAATGTAGTTATTTTTGTAATATTTGACACCTTGAATAAATGTACTTATTTACTTAGGAGGAACTGTTCTGTTTATAACGGGTGGGCCATCTTGTTAAGCTATACATCCAAAAAATAAAATCAAAAGTGCTCCCGCAAAAAACACCATAAACCGTTTGTACGAAAAATTTATATCGAGTAATGCCAGGCGTCCAAATAAACCAAGACCAAGAAGAGGTTCCGATGAAAATGTCGGTGGCGTACATGACAGTGTTGAAAGGTCTCCGGAAAAATCGAGTCGACATCGATATGCGCAGTTAAACATCCCAAGATCCACTCTCCGACGTATAACCCATGACGATTTGAATTTATTCCCATATAAAATACAAATGATGAACAAAATCGATCCACAGGAGAAACCGCGTCGGGTTGCATACGGACAATTTTGTGTCAACATGGCCGAGAATGACGGTGATTTTTGGCGTCAAATCATCATGAGCGACGAGGCATATTTTTCATTGAATGGTACGGTCGCCACTATGCCACTGAAAACCCACAAATAATCCACGAAAAGTTTCTCTATGGCCAAAGGGTGATCGTTTGTTGTGGTATTACAGCGAAATGTATGATTGGACCGTACTTTTTCGAGGACGAGCGATCGAAGCCACTTACCGTCAATGGTGACCGTTATCGAGCCATGATAACCGATTTTTTGATGCCAATTGTGCCTAGAAAGCGAATGCGCAACTTCTGGCTCCAACAGGATGGCGCACCATGTCATACTGCAACCGCCACGAAGGATTCATTGAGGTCATTCTACCCTGGTCGCGTGATATCCAAAAATGGCGATTTTGACTGCCCACCGCGTTCACCTGATCTGACGCCGCCCGACTTCTTTTTGTGGGAATCCAAAGTACCTATACATCAATAAGCCACGGACTTTGGCTCAACTTAAAGCAAAAATCGAACGTGAAATAGAGGTGACACCGAGAGCTACGCTCTGGAAAGTGATGGAAAATGCCGAAAAAAGACCACATTTTGACATCAGGGTAAAAGACGAACACGAGCCAAATAATATTTTAAATGAGGTAATTGATCAAAATAAATGCCTGTGCAGAAAAAAATTGTCTTTCCCAAAAATTTTTTTTTTAAGAATCACATGGGTCACATGTAGATTTTGAGCAGTGAGTACCACACTCTGAATTTACCGGTCGATTTCTCAGATCATACCTAATGCTCAGATTTTATTTATAAAGAGAAAAGTAAATGAGAAAAAATTATTTACAATGCGACAATCATTATTTTGAAAATAGAAAAAAGATTCCATCTAAGTCTTCCTCTACAAAACCTATAGTTGCCTCACAACATTCATTCTTGTTAAGGCCGGTTACAAAAAACGAACTCTACAATGTCATAAGTACTCTAAACCAGTGTTTCCCAAACTTATCTATAGCGCGACCCCTTTATGTTAAAAAAAATTGTTCACGACTCCCCTATTTCCCCCTACTTATCGGCTAAACGCTTGTAAGACATGATACAAATAATGGCATTCAAGATATTTTATTTTGTTCCCTATTGGAGACCAATACCACTGTTTATTCGACACTTTTGTGAAACGCATAAGTAAATATGATATTGACTGGGGAAAATGTATTGCTATAGGCACAGATGGCGCTAAAGCTATGACAGGTCATCAATCTGGTCCTGTCGTCAGATTACAAGAAATAATGCCTAATGCTACATCGGGACATTGTTTTTTACATCGGGAAGCTCTTGCGTCAAAAGCTGTACCTCCTGAAATGAACTGTGTTATGAAAACCGTCATTAAAGTTGTAAATTCCATTAAAGGAAAAGCTTTTCAGACCCGTACTTTTCGAAAAACCTGCTAAAGGACATGGAAGCTTTATTTTAAAATCTTCATTACCACACCGAAGTAAGGTGGCTTTCAAGGAGAATTACAGCCACTGATAAAATTAGGAGGTTTATAAGAAAAATCGATTTATCGTCGACGTCACTTGGGAAAAAGCAGTTCGATTCATTCCAGTGGAAGAAAGTCAAAACAGTTACGACAGTTGCCTTAGTCATATTAAAGCTCTCCTACTACCACACCTGTGTGGCCGTGATATCACGGCTATACAGTTAAGTTGCGACATTCAAGGTAGAGCTGAACTAGTTGTTGCTTCTATATATCTCCCAGGAGATTCCGTCAATCTACCTCCCAATAATGAGATGGTAGAGTTGATAGAACACTGTGAGAAAAACAATAAACACCTCATAATAGGGTGTGACTCTAATGCCAAAGGGTTGTCGCAACCCCAGGGTAACGGATATTCCCCTCTACAAACATCTCTACAAAAAACTTAGGGAGCGCCCTTATGGGAGACGTCTCTCGAGCCCTGCCAACATACAGGACGAAGTGGATCTCCTTTCCGACTCCATTGTGGAGTCATTTGAACAGGCTTGTCCCCTGAGAACTGCTAAGGCACCCTATAACCATCCTTGGTGGTGCAGGGCGCTAGAAAGGCAGAAAACTCGACTGGGCAAACTGTTCAATAAGGCAAAGAAGACCAAAGCCATAGCCGATTGGGAGGCCTATAAGGCAAACCTAAAGCTATATAAGAAGGACATTAGGAGGCGGCAGAGAGAGGCATGGAAGAGTTTTTGCGACTCTATAGAATCCACCTCCTCTGCATCGCGCCTAAGTAAAATCCTAACAAAAGACACATACTACAACCCAGCTAGCCTCAGAAGAGAGGATGGTTCCTACACGAACAACCTCTCCGAGACAGCTAAAGTGCTAAGAGACGTTCACTTTCCTGGGGCTGCCATTATACCACACCCTCTCTGGCCAGAGGTAGTCCCCATCACTCCCACGGGGGATGATTAGGCGACTGCTGATCAGATAGCGGACGTGACAAGGGTTACCTGGGTGATGAAGACATTCTCAGCATACAAATCACCAGGATTGGACGGCATAATACCAGCTCTTCTGCAGTGGGGACTGGATGCCATTATGCTACACTTGGTGAAAATTTATACGGGCTGTATCGCTTTTAGATACATACCAAAACAATGGAGGGAGATAAAAATTGTTTTTATCCCCAACCTGGTAAAGGTGATTATTCCACACCTAAATCATATCGTCCAATCAGTCTAATGTCTTTTCTCCTTAAGACACTTGAAAGATTGTGCGACAGACATATAAGGGATACAGCGCTGGCACGAATCCCGCTACACCCTAACCAACATGCATACTCTCCAGGCAGATCCACAGAATCAGCCCTACACTCTATCGTGGGAAGGATTGAGAGATCGCTGGACTATAAACAGTCCACCCTGGGAGTATTCATAGACATAGAAGAGGCGTTTGACAAAACAACCTTTGAGACAATCGAAGCTGCATTACGCCACCATGGTGTAACTGACATCGTACGAAGCTGGATTATGCAGCTACTGAAATCCAGGGCAGTGCACATCAGCGTAGGCGATATAACGATGAGGTGCACAGTAATGAGAGGGTGCCCCCAAGGCGGGGTGCTGTCACCACTTCTGTGGAACTTAACCGTAAACAGCCTGCTCTGTCGTCTTAACGACACCGACTACTACACGCTGGGCTATGCGGATGATTAATCCATCCTAATAACCGGCAAGTTTGAGGCCACTCTGTGCAGTCTGATGTAATCATCAGAGTGACCGAAGAATGGTGTAAGGAACACTCCCTGTCAATAAACCCGACAAAAACGGAGGTAGTTCTATTCACAAGGAAAAGGAAGATTCAAGACCTTCGAGCTCCTCTACTCTTCCAAAAACACCTCCAGTTTTCAGAGTCAGTGGAGTATCTAGGTATTACACTTGACAACAAACTGAACTGGAGCAAGCACATCCAGCTTAAAGCGGAAAAAGAAAATAGGGGTTTCTGGCATTGTCGCCGCGCAATGGGAAGACTTTGGGGTCCATCCCCAAAGGCTGTCCTGTGGCTGTACACCGCTGTGATCAGACCTATGTTCTGTTATGGAGCAATTGTCTGGTGGCCTAAAACTAGACTCTCCACAACCAAAGCACTCTGCAACCATGTGCAAAGACTAGCGTGCGTTGCGTGCAAGGGCGCAATGCGAACAACCCCCACAGCCGTCATGGAAGCCCTCCTGGGTCTGCCTCCACTGGATCTCCACGTGAGAGAGCAGGCCATGTTGGCAGCCTTGCGTCTGAAAAATAAAGGGTTGTTGAACAGTAGAGGTATTGAGGTGTGACACTCGTGAATTCTGGGCGAAGCAGTCAAGCGACTGCTTATACTAGAAGGACGATCTGACTCACTCACCCCTCGATCCATATCCATCTTCACGGACGGATCCAAAACAATGGAAGGAACAGGCACCGGAATTTATTCCGAAGAACTGAACTTCCATATTAGCCAAGCACTAGGGAAAATTTCGACTGTCTTTCAGGCAGAACTAGCAGGAAAAACGCTTAGTGCGAAAACAATTCTTATGCGCGGCATAAAGAATAAAATAATAAGAATTTCCAGTGACATCAGAGCCGCTCTGCAGGCACTAGATCAATACAAAATCACCTCTAAGCTGGTTTCCGAATGTCACCAAGCAAGTGACAAACAGCAATACCCTTCAGCTCGTATGGGTCAAAGGGCATGCTGGAACAATAGGCAACGAAAAAGCCGATAAGTTAGCCCGACTGGCCTCAAAACAACTGTTTTATGGTCCAGAGCCGGCTCTCCCACTTACAGTATCAACTGTAAACAACTTTGATAACTCAAGATACCCAAGTCCAACACAAGGCTAGGTGGAACTTAATGTCAGACAACCGTCACGCGAGAGAGGCCTTTAGAGGACCATTCCGTAGCCTGGCGCGCTTTTGCACAGGTCTATCCAGAAGGAACCTGCGACTACTTGTGGGCATACTTTCTGGGCACTGTAAACTTAACAAGCACATGCACCGCATGGGCTTGGTCGAATCACCATCCTGTAGAGGATGCTACACAGACGACGAGACGGCGCAACACATACTCTGTGAGTGTCCCGTACTCGTCGAAACAAGACGATCCATGTTGGGGGAATCCTAGCCGGACATGGCTAAGATTACAGCCGCTCCCCCGTCCAGTATCCACAGGTTCATCTCACGCGTGGGATGGCTTGAGTGATGTTGCGGGGCTGAGTGACTCTAATCAGGGAGGCAGCACAAAGGGCCCGAATAGGTGGCCTACGTGCGCGTGGACTTTTGACCACCCTCTCATCGAAATCCAGAATCCAGACAGTTGCAGATGGATACTGAATCCGTTTTTAGGCGATCCCTTTCAACATGTTGAAATACCAATAAACATGAAATATCAAGTTTCTCGAATGTTTCACACGCTTAATCCTTTTTACCAAAAAAGCTGAACGCCTACTGCTATCATATTAAAGATCTTATACGACTACAGCACACATTGTCTTATTATCAGGGCTGAAACTAGCTCCTCCGGCGCCCATTGCAAACAATTCGAAAGCGCCCCTTTGTAAACTTGATGATAGTACACATTATAAGGAACTTACCAGATTTGTTTCATTTTTATAAGATGCTTAGTTGTTGTATCAAATTAAATAATTAATTTACTTCAAAATAGTTATAAAAATTGTTTAATTTTATATATTGAAGAAATGCAGAAGTATATCACCAATTAAAAAGAAGTTAAACTAGGATGCAAATAGAGCTTACAATACCGGAATTCCGGGGATTTCGAAAACCGGGATCCCGGACAAAATTGATGCAGTACCTATTTAAAATCGGTACTCATACGTAAATACCGGTATTTCGGTATTAATTTTATTTTATTTTAGTAGAAAATATTTTGGATTAATGATATTTATTTATAGTGCAAGATATTGTATGTATACAGGGTGGACCAATAGTGTATGGATGGAAATGTGGGTTTTTTAACGAAAATTTCGTTCATAAGGCTACAAATCTAAAATATTTCCACTTGAATCGCAAAGTTTATACACGATGATTATATCAAAGTTGCATTTTTTTAATGGAACCCCCCGGGTCAATTCTATTGCGACTTTATGTGTCACACATAGTACTTAAAACGAATCGTTTGGCCGCATATGTGTCCAAAAAATTGAATATCGCAGGGATCACAAAGCTAGAAGGCCGTGGTGATGCGATATTACGAAAACATGAAATGTACTATCGTAAACCGGACGGTCAAATCCGAAATCTTCTTGTGATCGGAGAAATTACTACGTCACTTGACAAAACGGTAACTTGATTTTTCAAATGGCACTACCAATTTTTCTTTATTACGTTTTATTTTTGAACTTGAATTTACAGAATTATAATTGCAAGTTTATTATTTCCAATTTCAATATTGAATTTAATTTAAACTTTTTAACTTTAAGTAGCAGTAATATTTTGTTTTTCGAATTTTGAAATTTGAATTTTCAAATTACAATTTAGGATTCATTAAGCATTAATATTTTGAGTTTCAATTTTTTATTTCAAATTTCTATTTTGAATACGAAATTTTTGAATTTTATGTGAATTTCTTTAAATTTACATTTTATATTTACATCTTTGAATAACTTGAATATGTACTTTGAATTTGGAATTTTGAACTTTGAATTTCTAAGCTATGCGTTTTTTATTTTTATTTTATAGTTTCAGCAGTAAACAAGTCAATACCGGGATCCCGGGATTCAAAATTTCTTCCGGTATTGTAAGCTCTAGATGCAAAAATTAACGACAACACAAATATTGGGTTATGATTATACATAATATTCACTTACTTTTTTCGATTGACAGCGGAACTAGCTTAACACATCAAACACAAACGTTCATAACACACTCAGTAGGTACTCAGTTCGAAAATTCCTGAAGAATGACAAGCAAGTAATCGCAATAATATTCAATGAAACACTACTAGGAAAATCTGTTTGTTTTAAATTTTAATTGAATCAAAAACAAAAGAATGCTTATTGAAAAATAACAAAAGTAAGGAAAATGCAAAAAACGTGTTGCTGCTGGTATTTGCATTGATTGACTACCCGGCTAGCGAATTAGGTACATCGCATAGTCGCGAGCTTTATCGCATATGTGCAATTATTGTGCATCCACAGGTGTAAACATCTATAACTATTCATAGATTCACCTACTAAGTATAGTAAATTTTCTAGTTGATACAAGGGTAGTCGCCTTTGTCTCATTGCATGTTTAGTTGTTTAGTTTACCATAAAACAAAACTTTTGAGAAAGTTAACTATTTTTATGACAGAAGAAGAACTAGACAGTGAATAAGGCGCCCTTAAGTCTTTTGCACCCCCGGCTTTTGCCGCTTCCACCATGCTCTAGTTTCGATCCTGCTTATTATTTCGCTCAAATACACTCGAGGTTGATGTACGGCATTATTATATCATAAACGGGGGTACACAAGATTCTCGCGTTTTGCGTGGTTGGGGGGGGGGGGGGGGGGGGTAATTGTAGGTTTTTATAGCTTTTGTTTTAAAATTTCACACCTTGTTGAGCTGGCTTAGCCGCTTGGAAAAAGAAAAAAAATTTACATTTTTGTACCTTTTCAGATTTTTGACCCTGTAGGTATCTGCAATTTAGCAAGTTATTAACGTAACTAAAATAAAGGATTACATTTACTTACATTTGACGTAAAAATCACAAAAATGGGTTGATATTTGGTAAAAATATACGAATTCGTTCCTACCTACCTATAGTAAATTTTTACCAATTATTAAAAAACATGTAAAAGGCAAACTTTTTGGAATAGATTTGAGACCAAAAACACACAATGTTAATTACGTTTTTGCACATAGTCTTTGCCCAAAAATTAACGAAAATATAACAAATTCCGAGTGAACTTCATAAGGATAGTTTACAATGAATTTTGAATGTAGACCTCAATTTGAACACCGGCAGCAGTATTACACCGATATGGTATAGGTATGATTTCTTTATTCAATGGTATGATACAATAAACACTCACACGCACACACAAACCACCCCTTGTGCCGAACGCGCAAGGGGGGAATACTTATGTTAAAGAATCGAGAAACGGATCATTTTATGACAGTGAGTGATTTATGAGCTTTCGAAATATGTATATATCTACGAGCCCAGGCTCATAATAGTTCGGCCGGCACACATTTTTGGATAGGTGGTTTAATATAATGCGAAATCTATACAAATGGTGAAACATTTCAACAAAACTATTACAACACAACTACAATAAAATATAGACTTTTAACTTGAAAACTATAAGTATTATTTAATTTACATAACGGATAATCTTTGTATAACAAGGAATGTGGCTCAACTATGGATCATAATAGTTCGGCCGCTTATCACAATTGCCATGAAATCGAGCCCATTAGTAAAAACACTCATTGAACAAATGAACAAGGCAGCTCGCAGCTGTCACTGCTGTCAGTATTAGTTATTATTTATTTTTAAAGCATAATGCCTCGTGGTAAGCCTTTAAGTAACGATTTGCGCTGGTCAATCATTAATGCCTATAGAAACAGCATTTCTGCACGTCGCATTTCAGTTTCGCACTCAGTGCCGCGTTCTACTGTTCAAGATATTATCAATTTGTATAAATCAACTGATAGAGTTGACCAGAAAACCAAAACCGGCCGACCATCTACAATTACGGAAGCAAATAGGAGAGCTTTACGTAGAATTGTAAAAACTAATAGACGGTCCAATACCAAAGAGTCCAAAGAAATAACTGTTTTGTGGAGAGAAAGTATAGGCAAGGGTATTTCGTTGTCTACAACAAAGAGAGCTATCAGAAAAATAGGATACAAATTCTATAAGGTAACAATTATCCTTTTTTTGGGTGAATATTGTTGGTAACTTATACTATTTTTCTGACAGGCAAAAGAAAGGCCATTATTGACGACATTACAAAAACGTAATAGACTGAAGTGGGCTAGGGAACACAAAACTTGGACTCAAAGACAATGGGAAAGTATAGTTTGGAGTGATGAGTCCAAATTTGATGTTTGCATAGGTGATTCTCGCAAAAGAGTGTTGCGGACAACCTCTGAGGCATATCATACTGATTGTCTAATAAGAAAAGTAAAGTTCCCAGCATCAGTCATGATATGGGGTTGTATATGTCGGCAAAAGGTGTAGGTAAATTACATTTTATCGATGGAACAGTTAATGCGCAGAAGTACAAAGAGATTCTGGAAGAAAGCTTCTTACCATTAATTGCACAATGTGCAACGAATGACGGTGACTTTATCTTCCAACAGGACGGTGCACCGTGCCATACGGCAAAAATTATTCGTACGTGGGTCCAGGACCATAACATTCCACTACTAAAATGGACGTCTTCTAGTCCAGGCTTGTCTCCAATCGAGACACTATGGCATAACATGAAGAAACAACTGCGGAAAACTCCAGCACGTACAGTACCTGAATTAAGAGCTACCTTGCAGAACATATGGAATAATATTTCACCAGAAGAGTGTGCAAGACTTGTAACAACAATGCCGAGCAGAATTAACGCGGTTATTGCTAATAAAGGCGATGTAACCCAATATTAAAATCTGGCCGAACTATTATGATCCATGAGTTGAGCCACATTACTTGTTATACAAAGATTATCCGTTATGTAAATTAAATATAGTTTTCAATTTTTATAAGTTAAAAGTTTATATTTTATTCTTAGTTGTAATAGTTTTGCTGAAATATTTCACCATTTGTATAGATTGCGCATTATATTAAACCACCTATCCAAAAATGTGTGCCGGCCGAACTATTATGAATTTATGAGCCTGGGCTCGTAAACTGACTTTCGAGTTGCAATCCCTTAGCAGTTAGCAGGAAAACCACCCTTTGTGCCAAACACGCAAGAGAGAACTATGTTAAAGAATCGAGAAACGAATCATTTTGTAAATCATCCCCTCTCCCCGCATAAATGAAATAACCGAGAATATAGTTGACCGTTCATTCTCTAAACAATGAATTAACCATTAGCAAGGTGCCCAATCATCCTCCTTTACGGAGGACAGTCCTTCTTTTGTAGGTTCTGTCCATCCTTGATAAATGTCCCCCTACCTGTCCTCCTTTTCGATATCTTAAAACTAATGGCGCCGAACATGTTGAAATTGATAAAAGATGGGTGGAAATATTTAACCATGTCAAAAATGAACACATTCCATAGTATGAAAATTTAGCTATTCTTGTTGAATTTGTGTTGAGCTACCCTCTGGTACTAATGCAGCAGTTGAAAGAGTTTTTTCAATTGGCAGGGCTGGGCAAAATGCATGCACTCACGTATTTCAAAATAATGCAAATTACAAAATATTCCTAGAAATGTATTTGAAATACAAAATACGAGTTACTTTTATATTATTTTTAAAAATACAAATAGGTACAATATTTGAAATACAAAAATATCTATACGTATACGGGGTGTTTTTTTGGGAGATTTAGTTAAGACGTTTATAGGAAAGTTTTATAGGTAGGTATTGTGATGTAACAGACACCAGGTTTCGCGCGCTTACCTAAAGGTACTCCAGCCACATACGAATGTCGTATTCACTGCCATCTTACCCTACGTTGTGTAACTACTACTGATGTCGCTTATCGAGACCTGTGAAATGGTAGGAAGTAGGGAAACAAACCAACAAAGAAAGTTAACGTTTATATTTACTGCTCCAAATAAATAAAGAAAAAAAAAACAAGCAAAATAAAACAAAAACACATTCTAACAATTTGCAGGAGCTCGTTTGAAATCAAATGGGAGAGTGCCAGGTTCACCTAGGGCTACCGAGGGAAGAACGGCAAGAAACCCTCGGTTAAGTCCTCATGCAATTAATACACAAAATAAACCAAATACCCCGATGAGGTGCGAGAGACACAATAACGTTACCAAGGGCAAACACTGAAACCAAATAGCAGCAGCAATTGAATTCAGTTACATAAGTTAAGGCATAAAATACAAAACAGACAATCGGTAATCAAGGCCACGGGTCACTATGTACAGTCTCTAACACTTCCCCCCTTTCTCTCGACTACTACTACTACATTCGGAAGACAGGCACAAAGCACATAGAAATAGTTAGTTATTCGGGCCCCCCCGAAAGGTACCGACTGTCCTGGTTGCGAACTTAATCGGCTAGAGTTGGATTTCGAGAAGAATGTTGCTAGCTTTTGTTACAGCCCAACATCCAACTCTACACGGGCGAAAAAAAGACATCGTTAGTGTTACATACACAAAGGCCCTTGTATCCCTGAGGAAGCAACGTAAGATTCTGATAGCTATGCTAAAAGCAAGTAGTACTTACTGAAAACCGAATGTCCCATGATAAAATAACAAAATTGACAAATTACAATTAAATATAACTGAATTCAAAATATTCACAGAGATATAAAGCAATTCCCTCGCCCCTAAATAACAGGTGATTGAAAATATGTATGGTACAAACATGTGCAAGCAAAACCTAAAATGGATACCATAACGGTACAATTCACAGTTACATTTACCAACAATGAACAAATATGATTACATAAAATAGAATAAAAGGGTTGTTTGAAACATGGTAAATAATCATCAAATAATACAATTTAAATTCAAGTTATTACCTTTTGCAAAAATGAACACACCACACAAATTACAAGATTTTCAATAAGACTCAATACACGTGTTACTAGTTTGAAGTACGGGATCAGATCACTTGACAAAACACCCCAAAACTACCCTCACAATCGTCTTGCTCTCCATCTCTGTTTTTCTATCTTTTGTATTGCTCAAAGTACCGTTAGGGTGTCTCACATCCCGTCATCGGTCTTACTGCAGTTTAAATTCAAATCTGGACTCTTCAGTATGTTCTTGAAAATGTGTACTTAGAATTCACTCTGAACCTATCGTTAACATTGCGGTGGGCAAAATAAATGCATTAATGTATTTCAAATGCAAAATTCAAAATACTCATAAGAGAGTATTTGAAATACAAAATACTTAGGGAAAAATCATCAAATCCAAAGACAAATGTATTTCAAATACTGTATTTTCAATACAGGTATTTTGTGACTGCCCACTCCTGTCAATTGGTAATAATGATTTTTGGACCAGTGAAAAACCAAGATTAAAAATTGATACTATAGCCGCAACTCTACTATGTAAATTTTATACAGTGCTTTCGAGAAAGATTGAAGTGCATTTGAATTTCCCGCTAGTTCATTTAATTTTTACAATTGGTACTGGTGAATAAAATTCCATATGAGTAGGTATGGTACGGTAGTAGGTAACTGTCAATTTCAATACATATTCTTTACATTAAACTGTAAAGAATTATTCGGATAATAAATTGAAATTATATTCAATAATTCGGAATAGCCTTTAAAAAGACTGATTTATAAAATAAACGAGATTACTAAAGACAACAAAGGGAAACCAACACGACGCTACTGACCCAACTGGCAACACTTCGTTAAACATTTTAATTCTAAAATTACCAAAACGTCTGCGCGCGAAATTTGAACAAACCTCAATCATTCTCGAACGCACTATATGAAGCATAATACCCATAGAAAAAGTAACCAACTTTTTCTATGATAATACCTATGTCTTGCTCCGAAATTTCCAATATATTGACAAAAAATATTCACTCAATGGAAAAATACTCATTCCATTAAATAATGAATAGGAATGTAACTTGTAAGCATAATTACTTACCTACTATTAGTGTATTTTTATTTATATTAATAAAATTTCATTTTTTTTAATTTTTTGTCCTTTTCATTGTAAAAAAATGGTCACCTTACCATTAGGTATACTAGTAACAGTAGACAGTAAATACCCTCGTAAACCTGAGCCACGCATTCTTCCAGACTGCTCAGTGCTCGAACTCGTACTCGTGCTCGCAGGTCCAGACGAAAATGTCAAGAATTATTTGGAAGAATAAATCATCCTTTTCCATTTCGCTGCATAACATTTTCTGAAGTTTTTCGTTTAATAAAAATTCATTTTCTGTAAAATGTGTCCTTCGGGCATCGCGCAGTCAGTTAGACTTGCGTTATACTCGATAAAACATTGCCCTTTTCCGTGTCGAAGGTGTTGTCTGTCCGGAAATGAGTGTCTCGATTCTTTAACACAGTTCCCTCTTGCGTATTCGGCACAAGAGGTGGTTTTCCTGCTGATGAGGAGTTGTAACTCGGAAATGAAGTGTTACATATATTTGTAGCCTATTAATGCTAAGAACCACATGTGTGGCGACCACATGATCCCGGTACACAGTCGCTTACGTACTGAAGAGCAACGATTGATTCCCATTGGCCGATCAATCACAACACTTGGACACCGGCCAGAATCCTTTATAAGCGAACGCTGTTACCCACAGCAGGCAGTCAGAAGTCATAGCCGCCAACAGCGACCAGTCCGTCTACATCGACCCGTCAGTCTGCATTCCAGAACCAGTCTACCTTCCGGCGACCGACCAACCTACCTGCTGCCTGTACTTCCATTATTAACCGCTCTCCGCGCTGTTAAAACTTGTACAGTTGTTTTCACAACTTCCAAAACTTTATTGTTTATTTGGCGCGATCACCGTCAGATCCTGGTATAACAATCCTTGTAGATAGCAACCGAAACACCATCATTTTATATGGTTGAAACTTCAAAGTCCTTTTCTTAAATTCTTCTTACGTTTGGAGACTATCAGAACAACCTCAATATTGATAGGTTTTACTTCCAACTGACCCTATTCAAAAATCCTCCAGACACTGTAAGATGGTCCTCCAATCAAGAATATTTTTATTATGTGGAATATTAAACTTTAATTAAAAAAACTTTTTGTACTTCCATAACAGAAAGTGGATGTCCGCACTCCTCTCCCCTTAGGTCGCCTTGTATGAGGGAAGAATTGATACCTACAGCTATTCACAATGCTCATCGTCCTCAAATCGACTCATAACGAAACACCAAATGTAAATTAACCCAAAAAAACTCCTGCAAATACTTCAACGTGTGTAGGTGGTGACATTCCTCAAACGAAATTGATGTCTATAACAACTAATACAATTCCATCATATATTATAACAAAATACATAGTACAAATCACTACATTCTAAGAAAAACAATAAAAACTAAATTATAATCAAAACGGTCACAGCCTATAGATAAATACTGAATATCATACAGTTACAAGTAGTTGTAAGGATTTTCAATAACGAAGCTGTCCCCAGCATCTACAACAATTCATATACCTAATGTAGTTCAATCTGTTTTTCTAATATCCATGTGAAGTTACCTCTATCGAGTAACAAATTTAATTTAATTAATGGGCATCTAAAAAAAGTTCTACTTTCAATTTAGTTTAAAATTAAGACACTTTTTCTCTTGTTGCCAAATCCATTTGTGGAAAGTTTTTATTTTGTCATGTGAAAACATGCGGCTAGTTACAGAAGTGCTCCCACCAATCACCTTCTAAAGCTAGCTTCACTTCCATGATGCTGTTGGCGCCAATTTTATAATTTTGTACTTGTTTATTTCTGATTTCGTTTATTCGTTTATAACTGTCTATTCGATAAAAAACAATCGAAACAATAGGTGCTTTTATTAAAAAGCAATAATTTACTGTGAAGAATTGTAGTGGCGGTACTTATTATTTAAATTAATACAGACAAAAGATATTTGTGTATATATAGTAGCTGGTTAATTATAATTAAAAAATATAGCTTAGCTCTGCAAAATGGCAACTTGCAAGGTTACTTATTTGTGTGAAATTTGTGGTATTACTTTTCAATAAAAAAAAAGTAACTTTCATAAACATTTAAAAAATTTTCATAATGTGATAAATGAATATGTGAATCGATTATAAAGTGTTTACAACCTTCATGTGGATTCCAAAGTTTTACTTTGAAGGAGCTGCGAGACCATCTTATGGACAAACATCAACAAGTTCAAGAGGTTGCACATTTAGAGTTTTGATACTATATGCATCAGGGTAGGGAAATACATATAGGGTTTTATGAAATTATATAGGATGATAATAAAATTATATTTTTTAGATTTCCAAATGTGGAAGGATTGCATGGAATTCAGTAAAGGTAATCAAAAATCACAAAACCTTTATCAATTTCACCCCATTTCGAGAAGAATTCACCAACAACTAGTAATGGATCCTTTCATGGAATTCAGTAGTTCATTTCGATGGGTTAAACATGGTGGAAGTTCGGGTAATGCCACTAAAAAATTAACTATTTATTATTGTAACCGAAGTGGAAAAAAATCTCTGATTGATGATAAGAAACGGAAAAGATCCTTAGTCACAAGGATCGAATAAAGTGAATGCAAGTTGTACATCTAGTATTGTGACAGAACATAAGAGCACCATTGACGTTACTTTTTTTAAATCACATTATGGACACAATGCTGAAATAGCACATGTTTCATTAGATGAAAACCATAAACGCTTAATTGCATCTCAATTATTACAAGGTAAAAGTTACAAAACATGAGTAAAGTTTTTAAATCAGAATTGTTTTGTCCGTAGGAATACCTTCAACTGAAATACTAGATAAAATTAGAGAAAATGGAGATGGTAATTTTGAAAGGGTTCATTTAGTCACTAAAAAAGACATTAATAATATTGCTAAGTCTTTTAATATTCACCATCAAGCTGTGAAAGACCAAAATGATGCAGTTAGTGTGAAACTGTGGGTAAATGAGCAACTGGCGAACCAAGAAGGTTGTGTAATTTTGTATAAGGAACAATATAGCAATAGCAATTTGATGGGTATTAACAATAATGATTTTATGCTTGGTATAATGACAGCTGCACAAGCGAATCTATTTAAAAAATTTGGAAATGGTGGTACCATATGTATGGATGCCACGCATGGAACCAATCCTTACGATTTTAATTTGATAACCATTTTAACAATTGACGATTTTGGTGAAGGATTGCCTGTTGCTTTTTTATTCGCCAATCGAGAGGATTATGTTGTTATTAAACACTTCATAAATTCAGTAAAAGAAGTTGTTGGTGGGATATCGGCATCTGTTTTTATGAGTGACGATGCTGAGCAGTACTTTTCAGCATGGAGTTCAGTAATGCCATGTAATGAAACAAAAAAGCTTTTGTGTATTTGGCATGTTGATAGAGCATGGCGTAATAAAATTAATTTAATTAAGAATAAAGAAAAACAAAGCGAGGTAGGTAATGGAAGTGTTTTTAATATTGTTAATACTCCAGTTTTGTCTTTCATAGATGTATAAAATGCTATGCATTCTTCGTCAGGAACCACATCTTGATAAATTTGAAGAATTATCATCCTCATTTATGGCGTTACTAAATTCTGAACTGTCTTTATTGAATTTTAAAAACTACATTATGAAATATATGCAAAGGGCTCCACTTTGAGCTACATGTTTTAGAGTAGGATGTGGGATCAATACAAATATGCATTTGGAATCCATGCATAAAGTATTAAAATATATTTACTTGAAAGGAACTGTATGTAAACGTTTAGATAAAACAATCAGTATTTTACTGAAATATGTTCGTGATAAACAGTTTTCGAGAGTAATTAAGCTAATAAAGGGCAAAAATTCGGTCAAGATGGCAAATTCAAATAAAAGACATTTGAATGCTAGTCATGATGATAATATGACCATCAGTAATACTGTATCTGGTAAAGAGTGGAAAGTAGTTTCAGGTAGTAATTCATATACTGTTTCTAATTCAGTGGCAGATAGTACAACTCATAACTGCAAATGTAAATGCTCCCTGTGTAACGCATGTTTGCATATATATTCATGTTCGTGTTTGGACTACATTGTTAAAGCCAATTTGTGCAAACATATCCATAAAGTATGTATTGAAAACAACAAAATTGCAATATTACATATGATATTACGGAAAATACAGGTAGCTGCTCGAACGACGATTCCGAAGTCAATATGCATTTACATACTCTGCAGAAACAAGGGACTAAAGCTAAGGATTTAAAAAAGGACATTAATTTATTAATAGACAATATAAAAACAAATCTTAAAAAGACAGAGGAAACTGATTTATTACAGAACATTCACCATAGTTTAAAACAAGTGTACAATTTGACAAAATGTGAAACAAGTGAATTTCTTTGTAAGGTCGAAGTAAAAGTTCCCGTTAATAAAAAAATTTTGAAACAACGGTTTTGTTCCACAAAGAAAAGAAGACGGGAATTGAAATCTACTATTTCAAATCCGACAGTAGAAGAGAAAAAAAATATTCTAGAGCAGCTTACAAAATATAATAGTACCTCCTTTAACTAATCACTACTATTACTAAACTGAAAACAAAAGATTATCTCTTCTTTAAATTTACATGTGTGTTTTATATGAATAACTTGTTTTTTATTTTGACGAAAAGCATTTTTAATTATGGTTAAAGTAAAGAGAAAAGGGGGTAATTTCTACTTTTATTGTACTACGTATAACATTTTTGCTTCTCGGAATTTGAGTTTTCTTTCTAGACATTAGTTGCTAGTAGAATAGTAAGTATATTCTCTAATAAGTTAGAGAAAATACTAGTATAAAATATGATGCAAAATTGTGTAGATAAAATAAAATAACTTGTCTGTTGTTTGTTTCTCGATTGGTTTAGGGGCGTTGCAAAGATGACACTAAAGTATTATTTTATTCCAGCTAATGTAAGAATATGCTCCCAAGCACCATTCAAATCTTTGAGGAAGAATACTTCCTTCCTTAATGAATAAAGTGTATACAAGAAATGAAAATTAAAATACTTATCTTATTATTTCTACTCTGAAGTGCAATTATACTCTGTTATATTGACCACTATTAAATCTGTTTTTAAAAATTGTAATCCTGTAGTTGTAATTCCTCAGAGTAAATATTGCATAACGGTGAAAAGATTTTGGATGGCCTCACTAATAATATCAGAAATGGAAAATTCAGTTTACAAAGCATTAAATCCTATAACCACTTACATTGGGTGGAATGGCCACAGTTCATAAGAAATAAGTATAACAAGGAAAATCACTACTCTCCATGCATGTAGGTCAGTTTTGTTCCTATTATCTCGTACACTAGTAGATAAATCTATTTTGTACTCTACTGTAACACTTATCATGTTACTGGTTCTATATAACTTTTTAATGCCAGAAGAAGATAATCTCTCGACAAACAATTTGATTGCAGAGATCCCTCAACATTTACCTATTGTTTAAGAGCAACGGATCTTTGGAAGTATAATTATTATTTACTTATATGGTCTATTACTATTAATACAGATAAAATACGCACTAAATTTTATCTGTGCTATTAAGTTTTAAAAAGATGTGAACACGATTATCACATGTAGAAAACCCAAACCAAACAAATAGAGCAGATAGGCAACTTACCCATCATGCATGTTTTTTAAATTTTAAATTGAGGCACCAACATTACTGTAACGTGATTGGTGGGATCACTTCTGCAGGCAGTCGCACGTCATGTGAAATATCTTAGTTGCAATCTTGCCCACTCAAAAATAAATACTAATAATAATAATACAAAAAAGGACACAAATATACAAATATACGTGTAGAGACAAAAGAAAATGAAATCAGTTTTCATGGTGTTACATGTATGGTTGCCAAGTCGTAGAAAATGAGAAAAGCTAGAAAATCAGAAGTGGTCTTGAGAATTGTGATACCTCTGTGAGGACGAATCTATAGTCTGTACCATACTTAAAATTCAGCACGGCCAGCATAGGGCAATGTGTTTCTTATGGGGAAATTTTGCACAGTGTTGTCACTTTTCTTTTACCTGATGCGCTATTCTGAAAGCAACTTTTAAGTACTGAATTCCAGAGGTTCTCAAACGTGATATAATAAAATTAACTAACTTATTTGAGAATTTTGGTAATTACAATGCATATCATAAAAGTGAAAGTTTTGTATTTAAATAAAATCGGTTGAGGAGTAGGTTTGGCAATACAGCAGCCAGTAAGTGCAATGCTGAATTTGAAGTATAGTATAGACAGTAGAAGAATAAATAAGGAAGAAAGAGCACAAATTAAAAACAATGGTAAAAACGCAACTAATTAGATGATTAGAATTAAGTACAAAGATTGGAGAACCAGCGAATGACAACAGTAGTGCTAAATAGGAAGCAAATTCGGAAAAAAGGGAAGAGGAGACCGCAGAAAAACTGGGTGAATAGCGCCAAGAAAGACCTAAGGAGAAAAAATGTGATAATGTGGAAGAACAGAACAGAAGCTGGAGAGAAACAGTAAAGGCAGCTCTGGAAACACTATAAATGCATTAAAGAAGAGAAAAGAATTGACAAATATAATGCAAATAACGTTTTTGAAATGTAAACTTTCACACCAAAGGTTTACAGTACAAAATATACAGTGTGTCCAAAGGATCATTTGAATTTTGTAAAGAGTCAGAGATAGAGATTTGGGACCAAATGCTCAGCAATTGAGATCAACCAGGAACCACATTGAACGGAGGCATTTTAGGTACTTTTTTGTGAGAATTATTATAAGTACAAAGAGAAAGGTGAGCGGTGCGACGAGGACTGAGATTACGGGAGAGGAATTTGAAAAAGCGCTAGGTAGACTGAAAAAGGAGAGAAAGGAAGGGGGGGGGGGTGGAACAACAGGGGAAAACTGGAAATACATGGGCAACAAAGCAAAAATTAAATGTATGCAGTTTACTAAGTCAAATATGGGCGGGAGAGTGTCTACCTAAAAAGTGGGACGAAGTGGTGGTGTGTCTGGTATACAAGGGAGGGGCAAAAAAGAGGTGAAAAATTACAGGGTGTTACAAAAGTGGGGTGCAAGATTTATGAGATGATCATCAGTGATGGATTGGAGAGAGAAAAGTTAATAGGAGATTGGCAGGCAGGTTTTACAAGGAGAAGAAGGGGATAATGTGTACGTGGTGAGACAGATGATGAACAAAGAGCTAGGGAGGAAGGGGGGTACAGTGTACGTACTGTACTTAAGACATAAAAAAGGCCTTCGATTGTGTTTGTAGAGATAAACTGTGGGGAATCACAAGGGGATCAGTGCCGAAATTGTGGGAAAAACGGAGGAATTGTATGAGGTGACAAGATACAAGGTTGAGGTGGGGGTAAAGTGCGAGGAGACTTATGAAATGTTAAAAGGGCTGCCCACTCGGCTCCGCGTTGTTATCCTTATACTTGGTAGGTATGGCAGAGAGGTTGAGAGATGCACAGTATGGGGGTGTGGTAAGTGGGAGAATCAAGGTTTGGGCTCTGGCCTATGCGGACGATATAGTGATCTTGGTGAAGACTGCTAGCGAGATGAGGGGTATGATGAGGATTGCAAAAGGGTTCCTACACAAAAGGGGGCTGGACAAGACGAAGATGATGGTCTCTCAAAAGAGCAGAAATAAGAATAAAGGTGGGGGAGGAAAGCATAGAAAGTGTGGGGGTTCCTGATGGGGTTCGACAAGAAGGAGGATGCCCATGTAAGGAACTAGGAAGGAAAGGGAATAAGATAGTGGGACAGATATGGGGGATGGGAGAAAGGCTATTTGGAAACGACGCGATGAGGAGGGGGTGGTTAATATTCCATTTGCCAAATCCAGAGCATAATGAATTTTGTTGTTTATTTTTCTTTGGTGCTGCTCACACAATAGTTATTATATTATGTACGTTTGTCCGGTTTGGTATTTACTGTTTGGGCAATAAAGTATTATTATTATTATTTACAATGATTATATACGAACTTTAACAAAATGAAACAGACAATTTAGCAATAAGAGCAACCTTTCGTAATAAGTAAATTTCACATGGATATTCTGACCAGAGAAATTATTACCTGTGATCGTTTGACTCTCTAACAATTCTTCCGGTTCCTCCGGTATGTCTTCCAATTCAGTGTGTGTGAAACCTACAAAACATAAATTTTTATTTAATTAATTATTAATTAATTTTTGTTTTGTAGTGGATACATATCGGAGGTTAAATGACGAAAGCAAACTTGACTTTGAAATTGTTTATTAAAGCAAGAAATAGAAGCTCGATAAGGCGAGATCGGAGCAGTATGGAGTAACCTCCCCATCCAGTTTCTTTGTAAGTTGTCTTGGAACCCATTTCACACAGGTTTTCTAGCACTGCAGGTGATTCTTAATAATAATAATAATAATAATAATAATATTTATTTATCTTTCAGATAATAATGTTATGGACAGTTCCAACACCCGCATGCCATCACTTCAACAGTAATATGCCTGTTGTTCTGAATGAACATGTTAATGCAAGATTCGAGAACAGCTGATCAGATAGAAGGTAAAAGGATGCCAACTTAACGCCCAGAAAATATTGATTAAACAACCCATTTCTGAATTACAGTTACTTATTAAATGGCCCTCCCACTTTTAGTTTGAGTGTTAAGTTTTATTTTAAAAGAAAATAATCAATGTTTAAACAATTATGTATTGGCTATCATTATCGACTACTGTCTCCCATCTTTGGACCAAATCTTTAATCCACTTCTCATAAAATCTGGCGTCCTTTGATGCAAAAAACTCAGACAGATCAATTTTGATGGCGTCCAGGTGCTGAAGTGATTTCGGGAGAGTGTGGTGGGTGGGGAACAACCCAACCAATGCCTCTGATCTGCTGTGTGACTCTTGCTGTGTGTGGTTTTGCGTTGCCCTGTTGGACAATTAACTTTTACGGTTGAAGAGTGCTGGGCGCTTAGCTAAGAGAGCTCGAAGCAAACTATCTGCTGTAACAGTTTGACCTATTACCAGCACCTCAAAGTGAATGATTCCAATTGAGTCCCTAACTAACTGACAGAAGAGCTTTTTAGTAATTTGTCTGAGATTTGTCTCTGTCTTGTCGAATGAGTAAAGAATTGCAAATTCTAACCCTCTCTTCCTTCTGCGCTTCTGTTAAATTATGTGGCACCTAAACTCCGGCTCTGGACACCTTCCCAATCTGCTGTAGATTTTCCCGAACTGTCAACCAACTACACCCTAAGTTTAATTGACAGTTCTTCTATGGTTTGCTGGGGATCAGATTCAACTTCAGCTTTTAGGACATCGTTGTCCAGTGAAAACTGGACGGCCAACTTGGCGAGGTCTTGTAGTGTAGGGTCTTGACATTGTTGGACAAATATCACATCACCATAAGTTCCAAAAATCACTTCATGGGCTTTTCCATTCCATTCTTCTTCTAATGATAAAGAAAGGAAAGACAATGGCGTATATGTAACTTATCGGGAATGTGGCAGACATTTGTTAAGACACAATTATTTATTTTGATAATTAAAGTTTACAATAAATGTACTTTCATATGAGAAATGGAATTAATTTGTAAACAAATGACATCAAATATAACAAGAGATCCAAAACTACTCAAGTAATCATAAATAACGTGTAAGTATGTTAATGAAGAGTCACAAGATCAAATAAGATAATAATTAAATATTGTTACAAAGATTGCATTTGTTAAGGCGGGTATGACTCATCCGCCGGAAGTTTCGAGAAAGCCGCGCGCGATGACTTACCGTTCCTTCTAGAATTTTCGAGAGCAAATGCGGACTTGTATAAATAATGCCGCTCAATTATTACGAGTCAGTTCATAGTTCACAGTTTTACAGTTTAACGCGTTCGCGAAGTTTAAATGTGATTACCTTAAACGTTGATTCGGTTAGACTTTTTAGTGATTAAATATTAAGTGTGATTAAAATAATTAGTGAACCTCTAGTGTAAATAAAGTGATTAATTCTTAAGTTAACAACTAAGTACCTATTCGTAATTAGAAATAAGTGATTAATAATTAGCGTGTAAATAAATAAATATTCGACTTGGTTTCTTAAATAAAGTTTCGTTACAATTGGTGTCAGGTGTGGGGTTAAAATGAAGAAGCTAAGTCAATTAAAGGTTGCTGAATTGAAAGTAGAGTTGGAAGACAGGGGATTAGACACTACCGGTGTAAAACTCGATCTTGTGGAACGATTAAAAGAAGCAATAATCAATGATGGAAATGATCCGGAAAATTATTACTTTCAGTCCGAGAATGAATTATTATTCCAAAACATCGAGAAAACATTAAAGGAGGAATTAAAAGAAAGTTCCACGGCATTAAGGGAAGAATTAAAAGAAAGTTCCACGGCATTAGGGGAAGAATTAAAAGAAAGTTCCACGGCATTAAGGGAGGAATTAAAAGAAAGTTCCACGGCATTAAGGGAAGAATTAAAAGAAAGCTCCACAACATTAAAGGAAGAATTAAAGGAACTCGCCGAAAGCTCTAGAACGATCGAGAGAAAAATGGAAGAAAATTCGAAAATATTAGAATTTAAATTCGATAGAAAAATCGAGGCAGTTCTGGAAAATTCGGCGGCTTTGGAACATAAAATAGTGGAAAACTTCCAACAAATAGGTGCAATAAAAGAAGAATTTTACGACAAGTTCCGGGAACTGGAGAGACGCTTGGATAGTCGACATATTGAAACCGAGAGGCATCAAATAATGGAGACTGATGCGCCCAACGGTGAGGAACAAGTAAGTAGAATCAGTGAAGTGCATGAGCCCACAATTCGACGACTGGATGCAGCAGTAAAGCCACCTACATTTGATGGGAAAACAACCTGGGAAAACTACTTCATCCAGTTCGACGCTGCTGCTGTGTCGAATGGCTGGAACGACGACCAAAAGGCTGTAGCATTGACAGTCGCCTTGCGCGGAGAGCCACTGGATGTTCTTCAGACACTCCCTCCTGCACAACGTAAAAGCTACGGCCACATAGTGGAACGTTTGGAGACTAGGTATGGGCATGCTCATATGGTAGGAGCTTTTAGGATGCAGCTCCGGAATAGGAGTCAGAAGTCTGGAGAAAGTTTGCAAGAGTACGAGGCGGATGTTGCCCGTCTGAGTCAAATCGTGTACAATAATGTACCTGATTCTGTACTGCAAGAATGGGCAGTAGAGAGGTTCACGGATGGATTGCGTGATCCCGAAATAAAACAGGCTTTGTTCTTGAGCCGTCCTAAGACGTTAACAGCTGCGCTCGCTCAAGCGCTGGAGATGCAAGCGGCTAAACAGGCAGTTAAAGGGCATGGATACGTCAGAACCGTGGAATCGGAAAATGCTGACCAGCTGGCAGAGAAAATAACTGCAACTATGACCGAAATGATCGAGAAGCTAGAAGGCACCGTGAATCTTTTGAAAAACAACAAGGAAGTCCGCTGCTGGAATTGTGGTGAAGTGGGCCATATCCGAAGGCGCTGTAAAAAGCCTATCAGGAGAGGCTATGGCAGAGGTCCCTCAATGGAGCAGCAGGAAAACTAAAACAGGTCGGTGTCAAGGGGCAAACGTCGACCTCTCATAATAGAGCCCTAACAGCATGCATATCCTTTTTAAATAACATAACTCCAAAGTCGATTGTTGTAGATGCTTTCGTGGATGGTTCACCAGTTAGGATGCTTGTGGATACTGGAGCTACGAGAACTATCGTGGGACCAAATGTAGTCAAGAAGAAACTCTCCACTACCAGATGGGGACTGCGTACAGCAACTGGAGATGCTGTGAAGATTTATGGAGAAGTGACTGTGAATATTGCATTTGGAAACTTTTGCATAAATGAAAAGGTTCTGGTAGCTGAGATTCAGAGTGAACTCATTTTGGGCATGGACATCTTGACGAAGTATGGCTTTAGGATGGATCTACAACAAGGAGTGATCCATGTTAATAATGAGGAACTGGTGATCCATCCACAAAAAGAGTGTGAATCGCGAGTGATTTTGTGCAAGGACACAGTGCTAAAGGACCGAACCGAAGTTATGGTCGCGGGTTGTTTGGACGGAGACTTTACTGAGGGCAGTGTTATGCTTCTCGAGCCCGCGAGTGATGAACAAGTGGTCGGTCGCGGTGTTTTAGTCGGTAAAGAAGTGTTCCGATGTAAAAAGACAATTCCGGTTCGTGTGATGAATGTCAACTATTATCCAGTGACTTTGCGGAAAGGCACTGTTCTTGGAGAATGTTCAAGTGTTTCGTGCGTGATTCGTCAAGTTAGCGGTGTAGACACTGGAAACACGGTTAATAAGAGCGGTGCATCCCAAATTCTGAATCAACTTTGGCCGAAGGATTCCCGCTTGTCAAAGGAGCAGCAGAAGAGGGTGAAAGAATTTATAGCTCGATTCCAAGACGTATTTGAAAGCAAGAATGGCTCCAAGGGAAAAACTAATCTCGTGCAGCACAAAATCAATACTGGGAGTGCACAGCCTATCCGACAGCCACCTAGAAGGCTGCCACTTGCCAAGCGAGAGGAAGCCGAGAAGATAATACAAGACATGGAATCTGAAGGTGTCATCGAGCCGTCGAGCAGTCCTTGGGCGTCACCGGTGGTATTAGTGAAGAAGAAGGATGGGTCGACGCGATTTTGTGTAGATTATCGCCGCCTTAATGACGTGACCAAGAAAGACAGTTATCCTTTACCGAGAATTGATGACACCTTGGATACGTTGTCTGGCTCCAAGTTCTTTTCTACCCTTGATCTGAAGAGTGGTTATTGGCAAGTGGGCGTAGCTTCTGAAGATCGGGAGAAAACGGCATTCACAATTGGAACTGGATTATGGCAATTCACAGTAATGCCATTTGGTTTATGCAACGCTCCGGCCACCTTTGAACGGCTAATGGAGTCCGTATTGAAAGGATTATCGTGGAAAACGTGTCTGGTATACCTGGATGACATAATTGTGGTAGGGGAGACGTTTGAAGACCACATGAAGAATCTCGAGGAGGTATTCCAAAGGCTTCGCTCGGCCAATCTCACGCTTTCCCCGAAGAAGTGTCACCTTTTGAGAAAGCTGTCCAGTATTTGGGACATATCGTTTCCGACCAAGGTGTTGCCGTTGATCCGGAGAAAACTAAAGCCGTAAGTGAATGGCCAGTTCCAACAGATAAACATCAAATCAGAAGCTTCCTTGGACTGTGCACCTATTATCGTCGCTATGTGCCTGGATTTGCTACCATCGCTAAACCGCTAACCCGTCTCACTGAAGATGGCAGAACGTTTATGTGGACCGAGGAATGTGAAGCGGCGTTTCAAGAGCTGAAGTTGCGACTGATCAGTGCCCCGATTTTGTGCTATCCTCAAGCCGAGGGTGAATTTATATTGGATACGGACGCCAGCAATGTTGCGATTGGAGGCGTACTTTCGCAGAAACAAAATGGGCAGGAAAAAGTGATTGGGTACTTCAGCAAGGTTCTGTCAAAACCAGAGCGTAATTATTGTGTGACGAGAAGAGAACTTCTGGCGGCTGTGAAGTCCATCGAGCATTTCTATAAATATTTGTATGGGAGAAAATTCCTATTAAGAACAGACCATGCAGCTTTGAAATGGTTACTGAACTTTAAGAGTCCAGAGGGTCAAATTGCAAGATGGATTGAGAGACTTCAGGAGTACGACTTCAGAACTGAGCACCGAGCAGGAACCAGTCATCGAAATGCAGATGCATTGTCTCGGAGACCTTGCGGGTTAGATTGCAACCATTGTAATCGAGCAGAAGAAAAGATGGGGTCAATTTGTGCTACTACTTTGGTGGATGACTTTTGGCAACCTGCTGTCGTTGCTCAAGAGCAAGAGGCGGATCCTGATCTACAACCGATTGTGGAATGGAAGAAGAATGGAGATAGACCAAATTGGCAAGAGGTGGCGCGACATTCCCCCAATGTTAAGGCGTACTGGGCACAATGGGATTCCTTGGTGATGGAGGATGGTCTTCTTAAACGAATCCTGGAGAGTGACGATGGGCAAGAGCAGAAAAGGCAATTGCTGGTTCCGAGAAGCAGGGTCGCGGAAGTATTGAAGCAACTTCACGAGGAAGTTGGTGGAGGTCACTTTGGATCGAAGAAGACGTTGGAAAAGTTGCGCCAAAGATTTTATTGGGTCGGTTGCAAGAAAGATGTAGATGAGTGGTGCAAGAAGTGCACCGTCTGTGCCGCTAGCAAGGGACCGCATCGACGACCAACAGCTCCAATGAAGCAGTATAATGTGGGGAGTCCATTTGAGCGAATTGCAATTGACATCGCTGGTCCGTTCCCTGAAAGTGAACGCGGCAACAAATACATTCTGGTCGCGATGGACTACTTCAGCAAATGGGTTGAAGCTTACGCTTTGCCTAACCAAGAGGCCGTTACTGTAGCTGAAGTATTGGTTAATGACTGGATTTGCCGTTTTGGAGTGCCACTAGAATTACATTCTGACCAAGGAAGAAATTTTGAGTCTGCTGTTTTCCAGGAAGTTTGCAAAGTCATGGACATCAAGAAGACCAGAACGACGGCTTTACACCCACAGTCAGATGGAATGGTCGAAAGAATGAACAGAACAGTTAACAGGTATTTGTCCAAAGTGGTATCTGCCAATCAACGAGACTGGGACCAACATCTCAACTTCTTCCTTCTGGCGTATCGATCATCCATCCATGAAACCACTAAGCAAACACCTGCTAACGTCATTTTTGGTCGAGAACTCCGCTTGCCGTGTGATTTGAGTTTTGGTAGTAAACCTGGTGAAGATTTGGCTGGCGAGGGCTACGTGAGCGGCTTAAGAAGGAAAATGGATAGCATTCATAACCTAGTACGATCAAATCTTCAATGTGCAAGCGACCGAATGAAACAAAATTATGACGTTCGAGCTCAAGAAGGGGGTTACCAAGAAGAAGATTTGGTTTGGCTTTATAACCCTCAAAAGCGTCGTGGTTTGTCCCCCAAGCTTCAGAATAACTGGGAGGGTCCATACAAAGTGGTAAAACGAATTAACGATGTCATTTATCGTATTCGTAAAATGCCAAATGGAAAGCCGAGAGTTGTCCATTTTAATAGACTAGGACGTTATAACGGGAACAATCATGCGGATGGTGTACGCAGAGTAACGGAACGGAGGAAGGAAGTCTCATACGAAGAGTTTCAGAGGATGTATGGAGATAATAAAGTGGCTTCATTCGGCGTAACCATTGAGAGACAACAAGACCTCTTCACTCTGTCGTCAGAATATTCACTTGCTCATTGTGTGGCGGCCGATCTCCGCATGTCCCGTGGAATTGCTTCCGTTTTCAAAGCGAAGTTTGGTCAAGTAGAGAAGCTGCGAGAGTTTGGTCCACGTGTCGGAAGAGTGCTATGGTTAAGGGATCAGGAACGATTCATTTACTACTTGGTGACAAAGAAGTTATCGTCTGGAAAACCTGATTATCGAGAAATGTGGAATTCGTTGCTTGATCTAAAAAGAAGAGTGTTATGGAGTGGCATAAGGAAGATCGCAATGCCCAGAATTGGCTGTGGTTTAGATGGTCTCGAGTGGAGGAAGGTCCGGAATATGCTGGAGGAGATATTCCAGGGAACCGGTGTGCAAATCTTGGTTTGCAGGTTTAACCCGAAAAGTATCCCCACTCCGGGAACGGTGGATTGTCGGCGGACAGCGTTGCGCGATCTTGGACATGGTTTACCAACGATAGCTAATGAATTTCGAGACGAAATTGGTTTTAATGAGGGGGCAATGTTACAAAGATTGCATTTGTTAAGGCGGGTATGACTCATCCGCCGGAAGTTTCGAGAAAGCCGCGCGCGATGACTTACCGTTCCTTCTAGAATTTTCGAGAGCAAATGCGGACTTGTATAAATAATGCCGCTCAATTATTACGAGTCAGTTCATAGTTCACAGTTTTACAGTTTAACGCGTTCGCGAAGTTTAAATGTGATTACCTTAAACGTTGATTCGGTTAGACTTTTTAGTGATTAAATATTAAGTGTGATTAAAATAATTAGTGAACCTCTAGTGTAAATAAAGTGATTAATTCTTAAGTTAACAACTAAGTACCTATTCGTAATTAGAAATAAGTGATTAATAATTAGCGTGTAAATAAATAAATATTCGACTTGGTTTCTTAAATAAAGTTTCGTTACAATATGTATTGTGTTCATATAGGATATTTTTACTTAGTTCTGAACATTATCTCCCTGTTAGACTTATTATAAGATATACACCACGGTTGGCTATGCCGATGACATAGCAATTGTGGTACGTGGCAGATTTGAAGAGACCGTATCGGTCGTGATGCAGGGAGCTTTAAATCTAGTGGAAGCATGGTGCGGAGAAGAGGGTCTGTCGGTTAATCCAACAAAAACGAACCTCATTCTCTTCTCACGAAGAAAAGGGCCGACAAAGCTAAAAGACATAGCAATGTATGGCACCAAGGTGAAGGTTGTGGGAGAAGGCATACTTGGGAATAACGCTAGACCAAGGGCCAACCTTCAAACCGCACCTAGAGAAGACAGCGAACAAAGCCACAAAGTCCTTGTGGGCTTGCAGGCGAGCGTTCGGAAGCAAGTGGGGCTTATCTCCAATGATGACCCACTGGATATACACCAGAATGATCAGACCGATCATTACGTATGGCTCACTGGTGTGGTGGCATAAAACCTCCACCCAGACGAACATACAGAAACTTAGCAAGGTGCAGCGTAGGGCTTGCCTTGGAATCACGGGGGCAATGATAACCACCCCTACGGCAGCTATGGAGACCCTCTTGAACTTACCGCCACTAAACCTAGCAATTAGGGCAGAGGCGCTCAGAGGGGCATACCGGCTGAGAGTTAACGGCGAGGAGGGATCGTCAAGGGCGAGGCACTCGCTCATCTTTGACGAAATCTCCAAAGACAAAACCCTTAGTATGAACACTGAGAGGATACCCAAAACAGTTTGTCCCACCAAACTGTTTATGACAACAATCCCCACTCGGCAAGACTGGGAGAGCAATTCCAGTAAAGCGAAGCTGAATGGAATCGTGTATTACACAGACGGCTCGAAAACCACAAAGGGCACCGGCTCTGGAGTATACGGGAGCAATAAACGGGGCTACGAAATTTCTGTAAGCCTAGGACAACAAGCGACCGTATTCCAAGCCGAGGTATATGCAACCCTGACAGCGGCTGCTCAGCTATTAAAAGATGAGAACCTTATCAAAAGGAAAATCTTTATAGTGACAGACAGCAAAGCAATAGACTCATATATGGTAAATTCAGGGCTAGTCCTTGAATGCACACAAATGCTAAACGCACTAGGTAAGTGCAACTCAGTCACACTAGTGTGGGCACCTGGGCATGCGGGAATCGCAGGTAACCAGGTTGCTGACGAGCTTGCGAAAATGGCAAGCGCAAAACCATTCATAGCACCCGAACCGGATTGTGGGATTACTTATAACACAGTCAAAAAGAGGATTCAAGCAATACTCACGAAAGAGCATTGCAGACATTGGTCGAAAATTCCAGGACAGAGTCATTCCAAGATCTTCCTGGAAACCCCAAACGGGGACCTAGCTACGTCCATCTTAAAGTTAAGCAGGACGAAGATAAAACTTGCGACAGAAATGGTCACAGGCCACTGTCGCATGAACAAACACCTGCACAACATGGGACTGACTGAAAGCCCGACATGCAGGGGTTGTGGTGAGGCAGATGAAACGCCCTATCACGTCATCTGCCAATGTGAGGCATTCATAAAGGCAAGGGAACACCTACTTGGAAATGAAAAAATTACACAAGAGGAAGTAACGAAGATTCGCCCTACAAAAATCCTGGACTTTGTGAAAGATACAGGTATTCTTGAAGGGTAGACAACACCGGGGAGTACAATAGACCAAAAGGTCGCAGTGCGGGAACCTATTGGGACCACCCCCAGAACCAATAATAATAATATGTAATAATATTATAAGATAAGAAAATCCTCTCAGAATGTAAAACAGGTAGTGACATCATTCATCATCACTATTTGTAATAGTTTCACATATTATTACATAAATGGCAGTAGGTATGAATTACTCAACTCAAATTTTACTTACGTGATTCGTTCATCTTTGTTTTAGAATTTCGCATTTGGTTCGGAAGATATTTCTGGTACATTTCTGATGTGTGCATTTGACTGTGTATCCTAGTGGATTGACATAAAGGCGGTTCCCAAGGAGGCAATTCATCAACTTGTATTGAAAAGACGCTTCTTTGATCTAAAAAATATACAATTACAACCTGTTTCACTTTAGTGGAATGTTGAAATAAATTTGCTGATACAGAACCAAAAAAATTGAAACTTTCAGTTTTAACTAATTTGTGTGCATTAATTTTCTTCCTCTATTTCTCATAACGTATGTCACATTCTGAAAATGTTAAGGAGTTACTAGACACAAAGTGGATATGGTTACAAAGGAGGCGTTTTGGTGCAATAGAGCCCACCAGGACATTGTACTGACTTATCCTTCACTCTTGAATGAACAGTTCAAGCATTGCTTAACTTTTAATACCTGCTATTCTAGCGATTGAGGTTCGGAGTATCAATGGTAGATTTGTAATTTTAGAACGATTTGAAGTAGATAGGTAATGTCACTTCTGGCCCACTTTGACCCCAAGGCCGCGGGGCGTGGCTAACTCGCTTCAAGGTTACTCTCCTGTAACGCCGCCACTGATCCATTTCAAGCTCAAGCGCTCCCCCCCGCACCGGACTCGGCTATTTGATGGTTCTATTGTCTTTTAACAATTAATTGAGGTTTGCAATTGTATTTAAAATAAGTTTTATCTGTTGTACAACCATTTTGATACATGTTATCCACATACTTTTGTGTATGTGGTAATAACCAAAAATTCCTTTCAATGTCCAATGTTCAGTGACAGGGTAGGTATGTTAATTTTTCGCCAAATTATTGAACTATTAATTAAGTACAGGCGTTAGATATAGGATTTTGATGCCTTTAAAAATCGCCCTTACCGTACAAGCAATTTTTCGCGGAAATTAAAAGCTCTAACTGGAGTCGTAAAGAGATATCGAAAATTAATTTGAACAAATGTATTATTTATACATATACAGGGTGTAACAAAATAAGTGTAAAACATTTCAGGGGGTGATTCCTCATCGAAAAAGAGATAGGGTCTTTCATATAAAGAAACTTCATTGGAGCATCCCTTGTTAAGATACAGCCCCTTAAGGGGTGGAAAACGCAACCCCTAACATTTATTTCCAATAGCTTGTTTCATTCTAAACAAAAAATTTTTTGCCCAAAATTAATCAGTTCGCAGCAAAAAATTATTTTACGAACAACTACAGAGATACGTCATAAATGCGAACTGGATTAGTATGTATTGTTATTTTGTAGTTACTACCTGCATCAAAATATGATTAAACCATAAATAAATTTTAGGGGTTGCGTTTCCCACCCCTTACAACCATGGGGTAAACCAAATAAATTACATTTTTAGTGTTTGTGAGAAAAATTGTAAAACAAATGTTATGTACCCCCTTTAAGGGGCTGTATCTTAACAAGGGATGCTCCAATGAAGTTTCTTTATATGAAAGACCCTATCTCTTTTTCGATGAGGAATCACCCCCTGCAATGTTTTACACTTATTTTGTTACACCCTGTATAAGTTGATCTGTATGCTTTTAGTGGCGAAAATTCGAATCGAAAAAGTAGCAGATAGTTTTACATGAATAAAATTTTATTTATAGGTTATTAAGAAAACAAAGAATAATAAAAAAACATCCGACGTACGTTTATTCGAACTATACATAAAATAAAAATCAGAAAATGGATACGAGTAAATAAATATACATGCGATTTCTATTACGATTACATCTTCTTGCGCCCCCAAACACGCATTGAAAGCGCGGTCAACCATCACGCCGTCCACAACCGCCAACACATTTTGTAGAATCTTTATTTTTTCTAGAACGGAAAAATTATGCAGTTTTAAACAAAAAATTTGAATATATTTACCATATCCCCTTAGATCTCCCAAGGTATCAATTGCAAAGTAATTATATGGCACAGCTGTAAATTGAAATTATAGCATGTTAAAATTCATTTAAAAATAAGCACCTCACAGTTCATTTTCACTTTGCAAATGGTAAATGCAGAGGGATGAACGCTAATATATTTATAGAAAAAGTTTTACCATATGTACATGCTCAAATAAAACGTAATTAAGGAACAACTTTGACTCCACTTAAAGTCGTATAGTTTCAATTTATTATACAGGGTGACCCAGGGCTGTGTGATTGGTCCATAACTTTTTTGCTATTCAAGATATCGACATGCGGTTTTCACCGACAAGTAAGCACACTTATACTGCACATTATAAAAATATTTTGATTATATACAGAATGTTCATATACTGGGTGGTAAACCAAAGTTATGTTTTTTTAAATGGAACACCCTATATATTTCTACATTATTAGTTTTTACATGAAAAAATAATGGCACTTTGTATAGGTCACTATGGGTCTAGCTCTCTCCGTTTCGGCGTTATTCAACGTTTTGTTCGAAAAAAGACTCATATTTGATGGGTCACTGCCCAGTAGGCCATGGATATTTTTCGAAAAACTTGCCACAGAAAATTTTAGAATAACTTGGAATTTTAATAAATAGTCGACTTTTGGTCCATGCATGCACACACTATACAGGGTGTACTGAAACGCAAAAAGTCGAATAAATAAGTTTTTTATAAGCTTTCCACTGATATACAATTTGTATGGTGAATTCTGAATAGTTACTGAGATTTTCCGGAACAACTATTGTAATTATGAAGAAGTAGATTTTTGCAATTAGGCTGCTGTCAGCGAATATCGCAAGTGTTTAGATATCTTGCAACACGAGTAAAACATCCACTTGAGTTTCTTCATCAATCCTCCCTACCAATATCTCTTTTTTTCCATATTTAATGCTGCCAGATTCTTCAAATCGATTTCTAAGTTTTGAAAAGAAATGACTCGTGGTACTCTCGTATCGGGAGATTTTTGATGGTATATTCTACTGGCTAACAAAACATTTCGATCGACTTCACCAATACAGTAACAAGGGCGTCGCCAAGGGGGAGCAAGGGGCCATCGCCTCCCCTGGGAAAAAGAAAAAAGGCAAGTTATTAAAAATAAAAATAAATGTTGTACGAAATCTTGAAAAAACGCCAGAGCCACGAACTCCCAATAGTGCTTGCCCCCCCCTCTGGGAAAATTTTCTGGCGACGCCCTTGTACAGTAAACCATATTGATTAATTCTTGATGTGTGAAATTCATTTTAGCCGAGCAAAAATGTGCAACAGTAACAATGTAGATTATCACACTAGCATCTAAATTAACTGTCATATCACTTGCGATATTCGCTGACAGCAGCCTACTTGCAAAAAACCACAACTTCTTCATAATTACAATAGTTTTTCCGGAAAATCTCAGTAACTATTCAGAATTGACCACACACATATTGCATATCAGTGGAAAGCTTATAAAAAACTCGTAAACAGAAATACAGGGTGTTCCATTTATAAAAAAAGAGTTATTCGACTGTTTGCGTTTCAGCACACCCTGTATAGTGTGTGCATGCATGGACCAAAAGTCGACTATTTATTAAAATTCCAAGTTATTCTAAAATTTTCTGTGGCAAGTTTTTCGAAAAATATCCATGGCCTACTGGGCAGTGACCCATCAAATATGAGTCGTTTTTCGAACAAAACGTTGAATAACGCCGAAACGGAGAGAGCTAGACCCATAGTGACCTATACAAAGTGCCATTATTTTTTCATGTAAAAACTAATAATGTAGAAATATATAGGGTGTTCCATTTAAAAAAACATAACTTTGGTTTACCACCCTGTATAGGAACATTCTGTATATAATCAAAATATTTTTATAATGTGCAGTATAAGTGTGCTTACTTGTCGGTGAAAACCGCATGTCGATATCTTGAATAGCAAAAAAGTTATGGACCAATCACACAGCCCTGGGTCACTCTATATACAAATAAGCATGAGAGATCAACTTATAATGTATAAATAATACATTTGTTCAAATTAATTTTCGATATCTCTTTACGACTCCTGTTAAGGGTTTTTAATTCCCGCGAAAAATGCTTGTACGGTAAGGACGATTTTTAAAAGCATCAAAATCCTATATCTAACGCCTAGTTCAATAATTTGGCGAAAAATTAACACGCCCTGTCACTAGCTGAACGAACAATGGACATTGAAAGGAATTTTTGGTTATCACCAGCCACGCCCCGCGACCTTGGGGTCAAAGTGGGCCAGAAGTGACATTACCTATCTACTGATTTAAAAGGTGCGGCTTAATTAGAGAAAGTGATACATTTTTCAGAAAAATTCGCCGTTTGGCCGATAAGGTCTTCTTGTCCAGCATTGTTTGCTTTGTAAATAACATAACAGTGAACACCACCAATATTTAGCATTGAGAAATATACAGTAAGGCGCCACCTTCAGCTTACTCTAGTCACTGAATATGACGCTTTCATTTCATCCACAACATCAACAGCTCCTTTCGTAAGGTTGTAAAATGTAATAATCTACGGTTTAGCTTGATCTCCAGTATCAATATCTAATGGATCATCATGAAGTTGTTTGAGGAAAAGGAGTGGCTCTTCAATAGGGTGGTAAAAATTGTAGTGTTGTACGGGGCGGAAATGTGGGGATGAGCGAAAGAATACAAGTCAAATACAGGAGATGGGTGCTAGGGCTTGAAGCTGGAAAAAATTAGAACTGTGGTGGGGAAGAGAGCGATGAACTTCGAGGAAAGAATGGGAAGGCGGGAGGAAGGGGGGATCTTGAGAAGCTGTTGGAAAGACGTGAAGAATAAGAAGATAACATATGGACAGGAAGGAAGAAGCTGTTTTTACGAGAAAGGCGGATACGCGAGAGAGGAGGTAGAGAGGAGAGACGAGGGGGTGGGGATAGCTGGAGATATAATAAGAAGAGATGTGGATGTGCAAATGTAGGAGAAAAGGATGAAAATTAATTCAGGGAGATATAACGAGAAATACAGGGAGTTGGTGACAAACGATATACTGTAAGTGGATAACGAAGAAAGGGATAATAAGTATTGGTGGGAGGAGGAAATGAGGGTATGCAGGCTGTGCGGGGAGGGAAGGGAGACGATAGGGCATATGGTGGAAGAATGTGGTGAGCTAAGGGAACAGGAGGAAGGGTGGAGGGGAGTGTTAAGTGATGGTGGAGAAGGGATAAAGTGGATGGAGAAAGTAATGGAAAGTAGGAATAGGAAAGGATGGTAGACTATTGGGGAGGAGAAGTGGAATAGGCAGGAACTGTGTAATTTGATAGAAGGGGAAGCTTTGGTAGTAGGGTTTGCTCAAGTTAGAACCTTAGTTGATCTGGTGGAGAATAGGAGAAGAAAAGGAAGGGTAGACTTAGTATAATGGTAGTGTTGGTTTTTTTTTTATTGGTTAACAAGATGTAAAATTATGTTGATTATGGAGAGTGAGAATAAGAATCATTTGTATATTTTATAATTACAATAAATATTTGTGAGGGAATACAAACAACTACTGAACTTTGTGAATGAAAATAAGATTATAAGTGACGTCCAATCTGGTTTTCGTGAAGGATATAGCTGTGAAACTACATTGCAATACTTAATCAGTAATTGGAAAGAAATCGGAGACCAAGGGAAAATTATTATTGTAGTATTTGTTGATCTAAAAAGGGCGTTCGAAACGAGTGACAAGTATAAATTGCTGACGAAAATGAAAAATATTGGGATTGATGGAAAGGTATTGAAGTGGTTTGGGAATTACCTTACAGGAAGGAGACAAAAAGTGAGGTACAAGGAATTTGAATTGTCGGAAGAAAGTATAGATTTGGGGATTCCTCAAGGAAGTATATTGGGGCCCTTATTATTTGCTATATACATATACGATCTGGCGAAGTTATTCAACAACTGTAAATGTGACTAGTATGATAGATAGGAATAAGACAAGTTGGAAAAATTACATTTTCGTGTCTAACTATTATTTTTCAAATGCGACCATGTTTTGACAAGGACTTTCCGAAAAGAGGATTTTTTGACGAATCTTACGATACTAATTTATTTGCGATTGAATTAAAAATAAGAACATAAATAAGGAAAATACTGGATAATAATTTATTTACTTTTGTCAAGTGTGCCATGGATAGCCGTGATGCATAATACTTTGTACCTAGTTATTTTTATCAAGTCTTCTTTGGAGAACAAAACACTCACTTTATCACAGTAAAAGTTCGTTAAATTGCAGTTTAATTGCTCTTTAATAATGTATAATACTCAAAGTGAAAAAGTGGATGTTATTAATATTTGGAGAATGTCATAGAAATTCAAGGAATTCTGCTGACTTGTAGCTCAGAGATATCCCAAACGGCAACATCCAACTTATCAGTATTTTCCATATGTCGAGAATCGTTTTAGGCAAGAAGGAAATGGAGAGGCGGAACAGAGCTTTATCATAAATGAAGAGACTGAGATTAACGTTCTTGCTATGGTTGAGGTTGATAAAACGGTTTCTTTAAGAGAAATTAGTCGAGAAACTCATATAAGTAACGAATCAACAAGAAAAATACTGAAAAAGCACGGATATCGAGCATTTAAATATCAGTTACACCAACAGTTGTATGCTGACGATGGCGATAGACAGGTAGTGTTTTGTGATTGGCTGCTTCAAAATCATAGAGTTAACCCAAATTTTATCAACTTTATTCTATTTTCCGACGAATCGCGATTTACAAAATAATGGTATGTTCAACAAGCAAAATACTTGGTACTGGACCCAACAAAATCAACACGCAATGAGAGAGGGCAATTTTCAAGAAAGGTTTGGCGTCAATGTCTGGGCTGGTATCGTTGGACACAGAATAATTGGGCCAATATTCTTTCAAGATCAGTTAATAGGGATTAGATACTTAGGTTTTCTTCAAAATGAAATCGAGGACGATTTTAATGATCTACCTTTAGCAGTTTTGCGGCGAATTTACTTCCAACAAGATGGAGCACCCCCTCATAATACCAGAGAAGTTCTTAATTACTTAATAGAGCATTTTAATAATCAAGTTATTACAAGCAATGGTCCAGTACTGTGGTCTGCCCGCTCCCCGGATCTCACTGTGCTCGATTTCTTTATTTGGAGATATGTTAAAGATGCAACACCCCCACCCACTCTTGAAATCTTGGAAGAAAGAATTCTTCGGGCATTTAGAAGTATAACGCCTCAAATGTTACGAAATGTGTCGAAGAAACAATTGAACGAGCTGAAATATGTCTTGAAAAAGGAGGAATGCATTTTGAAAATTTACTACAATGAACGTAAATAAATTATTATCCATGGCACACTTGACAAAAGTAAATAAATTATTATCCAACATTTTCCTTATTTATGTTCTTATTTTTAATTCAATCGCAGTATCGTTAGATTCGTCAAAAAATCCTCTTTTCGGAAAGTGCTTGTCTAAAAACGGTCACCATTTGAAAAATAATAGTTAGACACGAAAATGTAATTTTTTCAACTTGTCTTATTCCTATCTATCATACTCGTCACTAAAATTTTGCGATTGTAATTTTCTGACATCACCTGAGATCCTCAGATTAGTTTACGTCCAATCATGGCCACCTACATGCAATATTAAAAATGACTCTAAAAAAATGAAGTAGGCGTAAAAATTTTTTTAAAATTCATATTCTAATTCAGAATTGTCTCAGAAATCCAAAAATGTAGCAATATACAGGGTGTTCCATTTAAAAATTCAAAACCGGAGCCATTTCCGGCGAAACCGGAAGTTACCAGACGGTGAAAAATATGCGAAAATTCTCCACTTTACATTGCCATTCACCTATACCAAATCTCATTTCAAATCAAATCAAATAGGTTTACTGTATCCTTACAAATTAATCAAATAATACAAGATTCTATTTCATTTACACAACATCCTAAAACTACTCCCGCCTGTCCTTCCCCCTACTTTCCACCTTTTTCCCTCCTTTCCTCGCATTCTCTTAACATATGCGCCATCCTCTCCCCCCCCCCCCTCCCTACACATCCTGCAAACTCTCTCCTTCTTCTCCCGCCAATACCTATTCTCTCTCTCCTCGTTTCCACACCTAAACCTCGCTACAATTCTTTTTTCCTTGAGTCCCATCTCCCTCGCCAGGTACTTGGCCTTGCCCTCTGCCATGATCTCCCCATATCCCTATTATACCTCCCTCCAGCTATCTTCTCTCTCCTTTCCTGCCCTTGCACATCCCTATCCCTCATGGCCACCTCCTCCACCATCTCTCTTCCTTCCTCCCTCCTTCTTTCTACCTCCTCCCTCGCATACCCCACCCTCTAGTAATATAGTCTCCTGTCCTCTTGCCCATACTTTATCCGCTTCCCCCTCATCTCCTTCATACATTCTTTCACCATTATTATTTCTGCCTTCTTCCTGACCTCCTCCTCCTCCTACTTCACTGCCCTCCTTCCCGCCTGCACTCTCAATTTTTCCACTTTCGCCTCTTCCCCCACAATGTACCCCGGTGTCTCCCTGTCCAAACCCAGCGTCCATCTCCAATACTTCTCTTGCACCTTCTCCAAACTCTCCCACTCCTTCCACCCAAATCTCATTTTAATACACCTATTATTCTAGAAGTTATCGCTTGTCTAATAGATTCTTTGACACCCGGTTTAAGGGACAGGCATATTACCCAACGAGAATACGCAATGAATTGATAGTAAGCAGGTCTAAAAGTGCTGGGGGATATAATTCTGTGTTTGTAAAGGGTATAAAGAGGTTTTAATCAGTTAGACAGTAAATGCGGCAAGTGCGGATATATTGAAAAAACCGTTGATAAAATCCTAAAATGTGCAAATGTATGAAAGATGAATATTTCTATAGTGTATTATCTCTGTACGTATTATGTATCATGATGATGTTGAAAAAATAGGTATATGTAATAATTTACTATTACATTACATTACATCCCTCATATAGCGACTAATGCCGGGTTAAATCACATTGAAAAGTATGACAATTAAAAAGAGTCCCCAGATTTTGCAAAAAATGTTAAATGAGAATATTTAATAAAATCTTACTTCTCGGCCAGGCTAAATTCACTGCGGATAGAATTGCTAAATCACTACCATCTTCTAGTTTTCTAGACTTAAATAAACGACAATTTCTATTAAATACGGCATTTGCTAAAAATTAAGAGTTAAGTTTTGATGAAAGTGAAACTTAAAACTTACCCTCAATTTCATTTTCGAATACCGCCAACGCAGAAGTAAGTGACATCCAAACTAAATCTATCAGTCTAAACACATCGAGAGCAGTGAAAAGTTGTTGAATTTCATATATAGTGCATTCTACCTTGACGTCATATATTTCGAGAACATTTTTAAAGGATGATTGCGTGTCTTTTACATTCTCATAATTTTGTGCAGCCAACACAACCATAGTGTTCGGACCAAATTTCTCTTGTATCTGAAATACAACAGAATGAGTAGATTATACGTAAAACAAAGACATTACCTTTGCGGACAAGTTTTCCCTGATTGTAAATCCTTCCCCCCAAGAGTTAAAATTTGACTTCTTCCCTATGGCATTGAAACAACACTGCATGTTTAAAAAAATCACAAAATGCGAACTCTTTGATAGTTATGGTACCTCCTAATCTCACTTATGCGAAAGTTTGCTTTTCCTGTTATTATTCAACAATTTTATTAGTTTACGCGTAACTCTAATTTCACTTGCAAACATGTATCGTTAATTTTCTTGATCGAACAATTTTAAACAGGAAGAAACACGTTTGTTTATGGAAGAAACGAATTAACGGTTATAACAAAGTGGCTAGTGAGTCAGTGAGTGGCGTCGCTATGACGTCATTTTACTAACACCATGTTTCAACATACAGGATGTTTCAAATTCAATATTTCTACTACAGTAACTTGAGTAATTTCTACTTCCCTGTTCTGTTCTTTTGTCCGCTTAACTAATTCTAGTGTGTTAAATCGTTATTTTCTGCAGCCTTAAGATACTCAAATTTAATGTTATTCCATGTTGGAAAACACTGATTGCCCAGGATTCTGGGTTCTGGATAACGATGGGGGAGGGTAGTCATCAGAAATCCATGCGCACATAGGTCACCTATTCGCTACCCTTTGTGCTACCTCCCTGATTAGAGTCACACGTGAGATGAATATGAGGATGCTGGAAGGGGATGCGGCTCTCGCATCGTAGCCATATGTCCGGCCACAGGATTCCCCCAACATGGATCATCTCAATTCGACAAATACGGGGCAATCACATAAAGTATGTGGTGCGCCGTCTCATCATCTGTCTGGTATCCTGTATAGGGCGGTGATTCAAACATATGCACCGCATGGGCTTGGTTAGTTTATAGTGCCCAGATGGTATACCCACAAGTACTTGCAGATTCTTCCTTGATAGATAGACCTGTGCAGAAACGCGCTAGGCTGCGAGTTGATTCCCTGAGGGCCTCCCTCGCATGACCAAGTCCCACCTAGCCTTGTGGTGGGCTTGGGTATCTTGAGTTGTTAGGTTGTTTACAGTTGATACTGTAAGTGGAACAGTCGACTCTTGGCTATAAAACGGTTGTTTGGAGGCAAGTCGGGGTAATCGGGTTTTTCGTTGGCTATTGTTCCACCATACGAACTCGAAGTTATTACTGTTCGTCAATCATGATGAGGTCCAGACACACAAAGGGGTGATAATCGAAGAAAATTAAAGGCTTACAACCTCCCCTTGAAATATATTTAATGATTGGATTGAAGTCAAAGATTATAAAGTCATATGCGACATGTTTCGGGATGCAACTGCTCCCATTATCAAGCGAATTACAAATGTCAAACGTTAAAAGTAGAATATTTAAACTAAAATTAACAAAATTAGAAACATCAACAATTTTGTTAATTTTAGTTTAAATATTCTACTTTTAACGTTTGACATTTGTAATTCGCTTGATAATGGGAGCAGTTGCATCCCGAAACATGTCGCATATGACTTTATAATCTTTGACTTCAATCCAATCATTAAATATATTTCAAGGGGAGGTTGTAAGCCTTTAATTTTCTACTGTTCGTCACTTACTCTACTACTCGATGACATTCGGAAACCAGTCTAGAGGTAATTTTGCAATGACCTATAGTGCACTAAGCATTATTCCTACTAATTCTGTCTGAAAGACAGCCGAAATGTTGCCTAGTGGTTGGCTCATATGGTAAATTCAGTTCTTTTGAAATAAATTCCAGTGCCCGTTCCTTCCATTGTTTTAGACCCATCCGTGCGAAAGATAGATATATGCCTGGTTGGGATGAAACGTCCGCGTCAAAGAAAATGTGGTAGTTTTTCCCTAGTATAAATTGAGGGATGTGTGAATGAGATCGTCCTTCTAGAGGATAGGCCGTTGCTTAATTGCCTCACCCAGAATTCAAGAGTGTGGCCCACCTCAATACCTCTGCTGTTGAACAACCATTTATTGTTCAGACGCAAGGCTGCCAGCACGGCCTGCTCTCTCTCTCACGTGGAGATCATTCGAGGATGGACCCCAAAGTCTTCCAATTGCGCGGTGACATAGCTTTTTCAGTTTTAAGCTGGTTGTGTTTACTCCAGTTCAGTTCGTTGTCAAGTGTAATACCTAGATATACTTCATTGACTGAAAACTGGTGGTGTTTTTGGAAGAGTACAGGAGCTCGAAGGCCCTCAGTCTTCCTTTTCCTTGTGAATAGAACTACCTCCGTTTTTGTCGGGTTTATGGACAGAGGGTGTTCCGTACACAATTCTTCGGTTACTCTGAGAGCTGATTGCATAAGACTGATGCACAGAGTAGCCTCAAACTTGCCGGTTATTAGGATGGATAGATCATCCGCATATCCCAGCGTATAATATCCGCTGTCGTCGAGACGACAGAGCAGGCTCTTCCACAGAAGTGGTGACAGCACCCCACCTTGAGCACATCCTCTCACTCCTGTGCACCTCACCGTTATATCGCCTACGATGATGTGCACTGCTCTGGGCTTCAACAGCTGCACAATCAAGCTTCGTACGACCTCAGTTACACCCACAAATCAAGTGATTTGTTTGGTTTGTGTTTACACCATGCAGCTTCTATTGCTTCGAAGGTTGTTTTGTCAAACGCCCCTTCTATTTCTCTGAATGCTCCTAGGGTGCACTGTTTATATAGTCCAGCGATCTCTCGATCCTCCCCACGACGGAATGTAGGGCCGATTCTGTGGATCTTCCTTGAGAGAGTATCCATGTTGGTCAGGGTGCAGCGGGAATCGTACAAGCGCTGTTTGGCGGTTGAATCGAATCACCACCTATTTGGTGATCGTGCCAAATAAACAACAAAGCTTTGGAAGTTGTGAAAACAACTAACATATATATTTACAAATTATGTACAGGTTTTAACAGCGCGGAAAGCGGTTAACAATGGAGGTACAGATAGGTTGGTTGGTCGGTCGCCGGAGGGTAGACTGGTTCTGGAATGCAGGCTGACGGGTCCATGTAGACGAACGGGTCGATGTTGGCTGCTTTAGTTGGCGGCTATGATTTCTGTGGGTAACAGCGTTCGCTTATAAAGGATTCTGGCTGGTGTCGACGCGTTGTCATTGGTCGGCCAATGGGAATCAATCGTTGCTCTTCAGTATGTAAAGCGACTGTGTAGCAGGATCATATGTGGTCGCCACACGCTGTATCCCTTTATATGTGTGTCGCACAATCTATAGACATTGGACTGATTGGACGATATAATTTAGATGTGTAGTAAGGGTAGTCTCGCCAACCGCTAGTAGACGACCTCTACATAGAGAAAACAGGGGTAGAGGAGAATAACAGACTAAGATGGTGGAGTTTCAAAAGAAGAGAGGCACAAGCGAGAATGGAACTGGGGAGATGAGGTTATAGAAAGTGTGGACGAAGTTACATACTTAGGTACCTCGGTTACACGATAAGGTATGACAATAACGACAATGGGCAGATTAGAGAGTTGGCTAGGAAAGGGCGGAATAGTGGGGCCTAGGGGAAAGATGGATGGGGGGAGATATACATAAAAGGAGGTGGTCGTTTGATAGAGTACCTATAGTTAAAGTCTGATGTAATACGAGACGGAGGTCTGGGGGTGAGTGGAAAGGGCGCAGATAGAAAAGATTCAACAAAAATATTGGAGGTGGGTGCTAGGGCTGGATAGAGAAACTCCGAAGTACATGGTGGAGGAGGAGGTTGAGCTGAGGAAGATACGTACAGAGGAGGGTAAGAGCGAAAGAGAGGAAAAGATGGAAAGAAGAGAGGAAGGATGTATTTTATTATAAGAGGTTGAAGAGGTGAAGAATGGGAGAATATAGTAGGGACAGGAGGAAAGAAGGCGATATTACGAAAGGGGCGGACATGCGAGAGAGGAGGTAAAGAAGAAAAGGGTGGAGGGACGGGACATAGCAATGAGAGACAATGATGTACAAATACAGGAAAGAAGGGCAAGGATAAGGGAGGGAAGGTAAGTATAATGAAAAATATAAGAACTTAGTGACAGACGAAATACCTGAAGGGGAAAGAGGCATAGGGAGTGTGAGGATAGTGGCGCGATTCAGAGTGGGCAATGAAGAGAAAGAGCAAATATTGGTTGGAGGATGAGGAGAGGTTGTGCAGACTATATGGAGAGGAAAGGGAAAATATCGAGCATAGGATGGGGAAATGTGTAGAGCTAAGGTAGCAGATGAGAGGTTGGAGAGGATGGAAAGGGGAAAAAATTGAGGTATTAGAGAGCAGAAGGAAAAGGGGAAGAGTGCTGTACTGTAATTTTTTGTTGTTGGTTTGAAGTTGTCGATCTGGTGCGGATAGTTCAAGTTGAATGTTTTAGTTTGGTTTTTGTATTTTGTTTATGTTGTAATACTGGTAAAAGAATAAGATTGCTTGTATATTTTTATAAATACAATAAATACCGATTAATTCATGATATTGGGAGGATGCTATCATGTAATATATTTTTTTTGTATTAGAAAAAATGTGATGCGACCAGTTGGAATTCTGCATTTTGTATAATTTTCAGTACAAAAAAAGTATACCATGATAAGGGTCTTAAAGAGAATTCTCACTAACATTTAAAATATGCAGGATAAGTGATAAAAATTAGTATGACTGAAATAACGAGTTTCTCTAGAAGATATTCTTCAAGAGTCCTTGACAAAACAATACCAACAATGAATGAAATTTAAATTTCATAAGGTTTTATTGAGAAAAAATATGTCTTAAAACCATACAGAATATATGTGTATATTTATATGAATGACGAAAAATAAAAACATGAACATGGAAACATTTTAAAACAAAAGATTAGTTTTGTACTGTTACTTTATATCAATAAACTGAAGACGATTAAGTGGCATTACAAAACATTGACCACATGGAATTAATATGTACATTTTAAACATATACAACTACTATTGGATATGAAGTAAAATAAATAATTGTATTTACGATATATTCATAAATATTAAACAATCTCAAAGCAATATTTGCTACACCGTCAACAATAATCAATAAAAATAAAAGAAAGGTATTAATAACCGATAGGATTAGTAGAAAGATGGTACACAAATTTACATACACGTACATAAGATAAATTAAGTAACGAAATAATGACATAGAATTGGAGAGTAAATCCACATATTAAATAAAACTAAATGTTGTTTTCTGGGTGTAATCAAATATGCCTTTCTTTCACTAAATTGATAACACGTATTAATAAATTCTGAAAAATTAAACTAATTATCTTATCAACTTAATTTCTAGACTTAAAACTAACACAAAACAAAAAAGCGAATAAACAAATAAAATGGAACTCTGTAATATTAAAAACTAATCGTACATACAATCACTCGAAACTTTAAATACCTAAAAATTTGCTTTATACCATTAAACCTAAAGTTATCACAAATCAAGTACGTTAAGTGTTTATACAGTCTACATTCTATAAATACTTTCCAACATGCCTTAGTTAAAGAAAACTTTAGGTTCTAAATTTTGTAGCAAATTATAGATTTCGCTATACTTTCCCTTTGTGTTGTAGGATGCTGTGCGGTATCAGGCGATTGTGGTGTATCCAAAGGTTCGGTTTCGGGAGACTGTTGTAAACTACCATACGCAGAATTACTTTGTGAACAACTTATGCATATGTAATCCTCGTCTTCATTAATTTCTTGTGCAGATAATCCCACACAAGCCATATGAAACCATAACTCACAACCCCCATCACATTGCACCCAATCAACTTCTTGTCCCGTTGGAAGAAGACAACTAGTTGCAGCACACTTTTCATCAATATCATCCTCATCTGAACTACACTGAGCCCTTCGAGATCTACCTTTTCTATTACCTGCTTCACTTCTTCTCTTACCATTATCTTTGGTCTTCCTTTTGGTTTGTTTTTTTTCAACATCAGTTTTTACTTGCTTGATCTTCTTTAGATCGCTTTCATCAGATTGCCTTTTACGGCCTTTCTTTGCGTCAGAATTTTTATTTGGCGACTAAAAATGTTAGTATATAAAAATTTGGTTACTTTTGATCGACGTACTTTTGTTAGTCAAAAACACATACAAAGGATAATGGCAATGAGGAGGATACTTCAGTAGTAAGGCTGCAACTTCCAACTTCCTTAGAGCGAAATTAACAGAAATTTGGGAAAGTGTTCACTTTATTTTTAATAGTGCATAATCAATTGAATAATGAACAGAATGGAACGTAAACCATTACTTGATTGAAGTAATAAGAAGAGATAATAATTTTGTCATTGGTTCTCTCGTAGTTGTAATTAATAATTATTCCTAAAGGCCACTGTGCAACTGTAATAAAATAAAGAAACAGAGATTACTACAAAATCAAAATCAATAAGCTTCAATGTGTTCTGCAAAAGTTTACATTTTTGGTATCCCTGCTCAAGGTTGGATTCATCATCTTTTACACATCTCGTATTATTTTATGTACCGGGTGCACAACTAAGAAAGGAGGCCGGCCATAACTCAAAAACTATTTGAGATTGAATATGGCCAAGAGAAAATGCTGAAAATTATTTTTAATTTCCTACCATTGCCGCCAGAGGGCGCTTGATTGATTTCAAATTGAAGCTCCCATTTTTTGGTAAATTTTCCTCAGTAATGTATTTAAAAAAATACATACATTGTAAACAAGTGATCAATATGTAAAAGTTAGTTTAATGAATTTTTACTATTACTGTCAAAATAAAGAGAGGGGCAACCATACGTGTTACTGGAATAAATCGTGTAGCTTTCAAACGGGTTGCTTGAATTTGTCAAGATTGGTGGTCTCGATGTTATCAAAAAAATCCAAAACCACAAGAATTTCTCGCCATCGCCATCTACTAATAGAGCGCGCAACTTGTTGAAGGAACAATACGGTTGACTTTTCTAAAAAAATTCAAATTGTACCAAATATTTTTTTCACTGCTATTGGAAGGAAAATTAATAAAAAATTATGTCAATAGCTCTTATAGTACCGAAAGATATATTGTACGGTTAAAATGAAAAATTTATGTCAAAGCTGTAAACTAAAAAAGTGACATTAAGTGCATTTCGGTTGTTGTATTATTAGCAAAAATGCCAATTTGCAATGGAGACGTATTTGATATTCTTGCCACATATTTTGAATGCATGCAAAATGAAACTATTACAGAACCACTGAAATTTTGAAAGAAATTAAAGTTTTCATAGCCTACTTCATTTGTTTTAAGCGTACGATACTTCGGTACTATAAGAGCACAATTTTTTTTAATTACTCCCTTATTAATTTTCCCTCCAATAGCAATGAAGAAAATATTTGGTACATTTTTAGAAAAGTTGAGCGTTTTGTTCCTTCAACTTGCGCCCTCTATTGGTAGACGGAGATAAGAAATGGTTGTGGTTTTGGATTTTTTTGGTAATATCAAGCTTCTGTTTCTGTTTACATCGAAACCAATGACAAATTCAAGAAACTTGTTTCGAAGTTACACGAATTCTTGGAAAACCGAGATGGTTGGTAAAAGCAATGTTGAGCAGCTCAAGAAACAGAACCATTTAGAGTTCCAAAGGGACTGAGACAGGGAGACCCACTCTCTACAGAACTCTTCAACTGTGTGCTAGAGATCATAGTAAGGGAGAGTGAGATTTATGGTAACGGAGTTATTTATTACTCACACTGCCAATGCATCACACACGCGGATGACATAGTGCCGATGGCAAGATCGAGAAAACCGCTGGAAAATACGTTTGGACAATTTGAAACAAAAGCAAGGGACTATTGGGCTGATGGTGAATGAAGAGAAAAGCAAGTATATGGAAGCAAACGAAGAGGGCGAAAACAAAGAGTAGGTACTATGTATTTTGAAAAGGTTACACAGTTTGAATATTTTTTGGTGTAACGATCAGAAGGAAAAATGAAGAAGAGGTAGGAATTGTAAAAAGAATCACAAAAGCAAATAGAGTTCTGGGAACATTAAGGAAGATGTTGAAGTCGCAATTGGTATCGAGAGCGGCTAAAGTAAGAGTGTGCAAAACGATCATCCTCCTGGTGATACTGTATGGAAACGAAACATGGTACTGAGAAGGGTATATGGAGGAGTAAAAAACGACAAAGGATTGTGGAAGAGAAGAACGAATGAGGAAGTTATGGAGAAGCACGGACAACCTAGAATATCACAAATGGTAAGAACACAAAGAGCAAGATGGCTGGGATGTGTAGCAAGAATTGCAGAGAATAGAGTGTTGATGAGCGGAGAGAGAGGAAAGAAGAGAAGGGGAAATGGCTTGAAGCATTGAAAGATCTGAGAAAGGAAGGTATCGTAGAGTGAATGAAAGCAGCAAGAGACAGGAACAGAATAATTGAAGGTGATAGTGGTACAAGTAACTCTATATCGCAGTAGAGCGGCAACTGCACTGCTCTGCACGGTAATAGGTTATGATTGCGATGTAGTTCTCATCCAAGAATCGTGCACCTACAAATACAAGGCCAGAGATTTTGTGGGGTTAGGTAATGAAGTAATAAGTAGTGACGCATGGAATTCAGCAAAACGACTCAGATCCTGAACCTGCTTGTGGGATTACATACAACATCTCATGAAAGAGCATTGCAGACATTGGTCGAAAATCCCAAGAACAGAATCATTGCAAGATCTTTCTGGAAACCCAAAATGGGGACTTCACAGCATCCATCTTAAAGTGAAGTAGGATGAAGATAAAACTTGCGACAAAGATTGTCACAAACACCTGCATAACATGGGACTGACCGATAGCCCGATATGCAGGGGTTGTGGTGAGGCAAAAGAAACGTCCTATCACGTTATTTGCCAATGTGAGACATTCACAAAGGCAAGGGAACACCTACCTTGCAATGAGAAGATTACACAAGAAGAACCTACTAAAATCCTGGACTTTGTGAAAGATACAGGTATTCTCTAAGGGTAGACAATAGCGGGGAGCACAATAGACCAAAAGGTCGCAGTGTAGGAACCAATTGGGACCACCCCTATCACAATACTAATGATAATGCATACTTGCAAAGCACTGGCACAGGGATTTATACGAGGAGCTAAGGGATGTAATAATTGGATCCGCATATTTCCTATACCTATACAAAGGGGAAACTGACCAAAACAGGGGCAAAACCATGGCATAATTTCTTTGGCTGAGAATAGAATTATTCAGTGGGGTGCTTGATTTTGAACCTGATGGAATAGCTAGCGATGTGTCACATTACAATGAAGTGGAGGCAGATCAGTGATATTCATACACAAACCAGTTCAATTGACGAAGTTGATGAGGCTTATAAATCATGTCCAAGCAGGTGGATCTATATATTGAAGGGGGGTACTCAATGTACATGAATCAATACACACACACAGCAGGACTTTTTAACGGAACCGATTTACAAAGAAGACTGGAAAAGATTTTAAGATTTCTGATTTTGATAACACCTCATTCTCAGTAATAATCGCTGCAGGAAATTTGAAGATTTGTAGGTAGATCGAGTGGAGTACCATGTTCAAAGATGGTAAAATACATTCAACTTTCCAGGCAACTGGAATGTGTTACTTATGAAGACAAGCTATTATATGGAAACTTCATGGTCAAAATCTCTGCACCATAATCATTAAATATACTATACAGGGTGGGTTATTGAAAACGAAACAGGGCCATTTTCGGATTATTACCGTTATTTTTCGAAAAATTCCTGAAACAGGTCAATTTTGTATTTGAGGGGTGAAAACTACCACTCAAAATTTTAAAACAAATACACCATTAAATAGGCCTTTAAATAACCTTTAAAATGATATGCTACTCGACCACTATTCCCATTTAAGATTTTAAGGGTTGGTGTCACCACTGCTAGGGGGTTGACGTTACAAGTTCGAAATACACTCAAAAGTTTTGTCCCCCTCAAATAGAAAATTGACCTGTTTCAAGAATTTTTCGAAAAATAACAGTAATGATCCGAAAATGGCCCTGTATCGTTTTCAATAACCCACCCTGTATAATAAACGCAAGAAAATGCAGCTGTTATTATATTATTGTAGCATGCAAAAGGGGAATATTATCTACAATGTATTTTGTACCCAACCATTCATTCACAAATGAAACATGAAGTTCATAATACCTAAAATTTATTATCTACTATTAATCAGTATGTCGCTGCCTACATGGCAATACTGAAGGAAATACTAGAAACCGGAAGGAAAAGTAAAAGACAAAGGATTGAAGCAGTAGAGGAAATCGATATAAAAAAAGGGCAGGTAATGTGAGTATCATTTAAATGAAGAATAACGCTAAATGTTCAGTAAATTAAGTTATGTTGAATACTTACATCAAAATCGATTAAAACGGGTTCTTTATTCGGATCCCTTGATGCTTGGAGAAGTTTCCATAAATGAAGGGTTTCATCTAAAGAAATTTCCAGTACATCTCCTTCCATCAATAAATCTTCTAATTGCTGTTTAGCTTCCTCGGTAAATTGCACAGTTGTATCGTTATTACAGAACGGATTTGGAAAATGAAGCGAATACGCATGTTCATCGATTGCATCATCAATAACATTTGTAGATGATGATGATGGTTTGAAGTCATTATCATTTACATTATAAGTAGTTGTGTTACTGTTATCGTTATCATCGGAGTTTAGTCCACTTGCGATCGTTAACTCTTGTACATGTGACTGTAATTCCGGATTAATCGAAACCTTTTTTAATTCGGAGGAAATAATTTTTTCTGTTTTTTGTCTGGCAGCCGCCTCCGACGACTTTTGTGTCGCAAGTGACAACTTCGCTATTGCAGTTTCAAATTCGTGCCCTTGAAGTAATTGTTTTACTCGGTCCTGCCATGTCATCGCGCGCTCTGTTAAACATTGTAAAGCTTCGCCTTCTGGAATTCGGACGGATAACTTTTGTAAAGACACTAACAATGTCAAAATTGTTTCTAGTCGGGGACGTTTTGTTCGGTAACACAGGGGGCACAAAAACTTACAATCCTTAAAACCCATACGTAAAGCAATATCGTTGAAGCTTCCATTAAACTTAATATTCGCGATTTTTGGTAACACGACACAGCTGGAATGAAACCAGTCTCTGCATAGTTCACATCTCATCATTAGTCCGAAAGCACCACGTTGGCACAAACAGAATTTTGTATCATCACCAGGAACGCACTGTTTCATAGAATTAAGTAGTCGTAAATTTTTAAATCCGTCTAATTCAATCTCTTCGGCATCTTTAAACTTGTTTACAATGTCAGTAGGTTCCATATCACTTGTTATAACAAACTGTTGTGGATCTTCGGTACTCTTTTTCCGATTTTTTGTGGGTACCATCACAGAAGGTGAACGTGGACACAATACATCCATTAATGATAATGTTGTAGTTTTTTTCAAAAATGTACGACAAGTTTTGTCCTTCCAATCATAAGCTGCCACAATATAATGTTCTAAATCAACAAGATCTGGTAAGGGTATCGGTATCAATTGACCTCTATTATATAATTCTTCTAAATTGTTAATATATGGATAATATTCCGCGGCATTAATTTCTTCTAAATTTTTCAACCATTGTTTAATATTTGTTTTAATTTCTTTTAGAAATGCTTCATTCGGTAAATGTAGTTCTATATCATCCGCTTCGGCGAGTAAATTTTCTATTTCACCTACAACATTTTGAGTCGGTGGGTTGCTTAATAATGCATTAGCTCGTGCATTCCATTTTTCGCCTTGCTGCATCAATGTTCTTAACAGAGTCAATTCATTTTCTATGCAAGCGTGAGGTTTAATAGTTTCACTACCTTCTATTAACTGCCTGATGTCTTCCAAGGTAATCGATTCCATTTTCTTCTCACGCACAGACCTAACCTCTTCTAACCATTTCACCTGATTCAATCTCGACCGAACAGCACTCAAAGATGGCAATTCAATGCAAATTGTATCGCCATGCTCTAAACATTTCTCCAAACCAGATATACTACATTCTTTCAAGGGCAGTGCCAACAATTGTCGGCTATTGTCTTCAAATTTTTTTGATTCATTTAAAAGTTCACGAACTATTTTTGATTCATCTAAGACACATGCTAAACTTTCAATTTCACCGATAAATAATTCAAGTTCTTCAAAGTCTAAATGATACTTTCGATCACTACAATTACGTGTACGAGTTCGTGCCATCGATGAATCTAATTGACGAATGACACTGGCACATTTCTCCGCGTCATCTATAGCATTGGACAAAGTTGTCAGTAGATCACATTTAGGAAATTTCTTATCCTCCGCTTCCGTTAGGAGACCTCTCAGTTCAGATAATGATAACGTCGATGGAACAGAAGGATCTAAAGAGTCTTTTACTTTACTTAACCACACATCAAACGCTTCTGCTTTGATTTTAAGTTTATGTAACATTCTAGGTAGTTCGTCCAGTGTGTAACGATAACGTAACGTGTGGTTAGATGGAGGACAATCACATAAAGACGAATAATGGCGAAGACAAACAAGTGTATCGGAATTACAGCTACACGTTATAGCAGATAGGAAGCATGTCGTTTTGCAAACCTCACACTGTCGTTCATCATCTGGAAGCAACTCGAAAGCTTCACGTTCGGCACTGGTTACACCCTGAAATATATACAAAAAAATTATAAATCATATAATGACACATAAGTAGAGGACATAATGAACGGTTCTATCTCACAATCAAACAACACTTAACCTCCCCATTACCAAATTTAATGGGATGAAAAATGATGAAAATATGTTAATTTTTTTTATTATATTGAAATTTTGATGTTAATTACTTAAATCTGTCAGGTTGTAATTGAATGAACGTTGGACAGCATTATCGTTGAATTAATAATTAAAGTTTAAAATTTCACACATCATTAATTGTGCACTTTCAACCGGTCTATGTCCTGTATCGTTTAAAGAGGCACTAAATCTGGCTACTAAATCCTCTCTCTAAAATATTTGAGAAATCCCTCCACCACAGATTAATGAAAGTTATCATCAAACATCTTGAACAAATAACAATTTGGATTCAGAAAAGGGATCTCTACTGACCATGCGATCGCATCATTAGTGAAGGAACGGTACATGCAGACAATAGTAAACCAGCTCTAGCTATTTTTGTGGACCCAGCAAAAGCTTTTGACGCCCTCAACCATAACACTTTATCGAGTAAACTACACTCGTACAGTATTAGGGGTGTGGCATTAAATTTGTTATGTGGCTACCTGACTGACAGAACGCAAAAACTTGACTTTGTTATTAGCATCCCCCTTCCAATTAAATGTGGAGCACCTCAGGGTTCGATACTAGGCCCACTACTGTTCATGTTATATATTAATTACCTATATATTCCTCATCAAAAGGTACACTAATCAATTTTGTGGATGATACAGCGGTAGTTTATACAGGGAACCGTTGGGACGAATTACTTCAGCTATTTAAAAGTGATTATACAAGGATAGTTCATTGGTTTTTTGAAGAGAATCACCTCACAGTAAACAACGGTAAAACAGTTGCGATGCTCATCTAAACACTGAAATAACTTGTGGCGAAAAAACTAAGTATCTGGGAGTATATGTGTGGATAGCCACCTAAGATGGAATCACCATATCAACTGGATAATCGGCAAACTGCCTTATATGCTGTTTATATTCAGGCGCAACAACTTGCAATGATATATTATGCTGTTTACTTCTGTGGTGATCTATGGAATAGTCGGATGGGGAGGGGCATACGATAACGTATTAACCCTTTCCGGACGGATCGATTTTACCTAACTTTGCTACACAGACGGCCCCAGGTAGTCAAATCGTACAACTGGTGTCAATTATATTCAACATTTTTTTTATTTGGTTATATAATTAATAAAGTAATTAAAAATTGGTTTAGCAAGAAACATAACTTTAATATCAATCAATTTAATTTATTGTACTTAATTAATACATGTACAAGATTCCTAACACAATAAAATACCCACTTAAAATTACAATCTATCCACTTCCCATCCCCTACAGATTACCACCCTCTCCTTTTCCTAAATTCTATCACCTCCTCCATCCACTTTATCCCTTCTCCTCTCTCGCTTAACACCCATTTCCACCCTGCCTCCTGTTTTCTTAGTTCACAACATTTGTCCACCATATGCACCATCATCTCCCTTCCCTCTCCACACAGTCTGCGTACCCTCTCCACACAGTCTGCGTACTCTCTCCTCCTCCCCCCAACAGTACTTATTGTCCCTTTCTTCATTTCCCACTCTAAACCGTGCCACTATCCTCTTCCTCCTTATGTTGATCTCCCCGGTTAGATACCTCGACAAACCGTTTGTCATCAACTCCCTGTCCTTTTCATTGTATCTCCCTGCATTAATTTTCGCCCTCCTCTCCTGCCTTTGCATATCTTCTACTCTTCTTACTATATCCCCAACCATCCTCCACCCCTCCTCTCTCGTAGAAACACCTTCTTCCCTCCTGCCCATATACTATCATCATCTTCTTCACTTCAATCCAACTACATCTCAAGATCCCCCCTTCTTCTCGCCTCTCCATCCTTTCCTCAAAGGCCATCGTTCTCTTTCCCGCCACTATTCCAATTTTATCTAACTTCATCTCTTCCTCCAGCACATATCGTGAGGTTTCCCTTTCAAACCCCAATACCCACTTCCAGTATTTCACGTGATTCGTCTCTATCTGTTCTCTTTCCCCTCTCTCCTCAACTCTTCCTCCATATCTCCTATATACATTGCAAAGAGACTGGGGCTTAGCAGCCCTGCCCCAACCCTTTCATTGTCCAGAACGGTTCACTAGTTTCATCACACACCCTCACTCTACACTTTGTCCCTTTGTACATTTCCTCTACTATCCCCACTACATTCTCATCCATGTTCAACTACCTCAACCTCTCCCATAATTTTCCCCTGTTTACACTATCGAACGCTGCCTTTATGTCTATAAATAGCGCGTACGCCGTACACCCTTCCTCTTTTTTCATCGAACTCTTTATTCACTAACTGTCTTAACACGTACACATTGTCCATAGTTCCCCTCCCCTTTCTAAACCCTGCCTGCCAGTCTGGGATTAACTCCTTCCTTGCTATCTCCCCCTCCATTTTCTCCTGTATAACCGTGGCGAGCATCTTGTATCCCATATTCACTATACTTATAGGCCTGTAGTTTCTTACGCCCTCCTCCCCCTCCCCCCATACACTGGGCAGACAATTGCCTCTCTCCATTTCTCTGGGACACCCTCCCCCTTCCATGTTCCATTGAACATTTCCAATATTCTATCTCTCGCCTTTCTTCCCGTATACTTCCATTGTTCTCCTTGCGTTCCATCTGTCCCCTCCGCTTTCCGTTTCTTTATTTTCCTCCGCACTCTCTCCAATTCTTCCTTGCTTATCCCCCCTTGTCTTCTTTCCCTCCCTTCCATCTCCCCCCTCTGCCTTTCCATTTCCGTCAGTATGCTCCCATCTTCCATCCCCTCCATCAACTCCATGCAACGAGTTCTCCAGTTCCAAATATCCACTTTGAACCTCCCTTCCTTTCCTCTACACCTTTCTTTATTTAGTAACTTCCATAATAATAATATTGTCCATCGGAAACAATACTGCACAAAATAAACAAAATTCACCAAAAGACTAATATGGAGAAATCGTTCGAGCAGCCAATATATGGCGACTTTAGTCGAATGCAAGTAAAGTCGACATCAGTCTATGGGGAATGTTTAATGTGTCGATTATAGGCGTCATCCGTCTATACGGAACAGTTTAGAGTGTCGAATCCGTCTGTGCAGTAGATCATAAAAAATTTTAATGTTTAAATATACAGGGAGGGCTTAAAATGTGCAAAACCATTGCAGTCGAATATAGTCGACAGTAGTCTGTGCGGCACAATCACAAAAATGTCAACAAGCGTCATCCGTTCTGAAAGGGTTAAACAGAGTACAAGGAGTGCTAAGGATAATGTTTTTTAAAAAGAAAATGTACTCAACGGCAGACTTACACAAAGAAGTGAGCATTCTAGAGATCAGGAAATTGTATTACTTAAAAGCAACATTATATTATTCACAAAATGATATATTCCACCAAACAACAACTCGGAAGGGCCATGTACAAAAGGGAAAAGTTAAGGATCCGTAAAAGTCCATACGTTTATGACAAACATAGGAAGGAAATGCTACAATTATACAAAGTAACAAAACAACAGTATCATCTTATGTTTTATGTGCAACACTCAAAAACTGTCTTGTTTGATTTATTTTTTTATTTTTAATTTTTTTAATATATTTTTGCTTTGTTACTACAGATAAGGAATAAGGTCCTCATGTAGATATAAGTATTACGAATTACCCTCTCTACATATGTAAACTTACCAAGAATAAATTACTACTATAACTATTACAGCGACATGTTTCGAAACCTATACTGGTTTCTTTCTCAAGCTAAACAATGGAGGACTATCGAAGGATTACAGGTAATGATGGTTCTGGGGAAAAAACCTCTACATTTTTGCAAATTATGACGATTTACATCAGGTGCATTACCATGTAATAACAAAAAAAGTGGCGCAAAAGTCCATTGATTGACGAGATTTAACATTGAGGAGAGGTAAATTGAAATAAGTAAGCTATCACATGATCTGCGCCAAAGAATATTAAAAGAGGTTTTAAGTTGACGAAAAACAAAAAAAAGGTAAAGTTCTTTTAAGATAATTGCTAATGTAATAAAGTTCATTAAGCGTTCTTATTTAATTGTACCTCTAGATAAAAAGTAATAAAAAATATTAAATACCCATTCAAGAAGCGTTTTTCTCAATTTCTTTTCAGAATCCACCATTTGCAGCATATCTTGGTATGTGGTTGCAGATATCAACGGGCTTAATTTGTCAGGTTCACAAGCCATCTTGCAAACGAGTTCGTCATGAGAAAATACACAGAAGCGGCGTAAGTGCGAGTAATGTAAAACACATTCACGGCCCATCTTCAACCAATCAGCTGGTGCGAAATTAACAGCTTCCGCAAAATTGTATCTGTAATAATTAAATTAGATTTCGATTAAAGAGTAAATCCATAAGATCTGAAATAATTCTTTACTTAATATAGTACAAATGGAAGAGAATAAGAGTTGACCATTACCCTTGGTTAAATCCGGCATGGTACGCCCTAGGGAATGTCACTACAAATTCGCCAGCCCGTTGATCTGTTCTAAAGACAGGAACTCCGGCATTCATTAAAATATTGGGATTCATTATTGTTACTAATTGATGCAATAGATCTGGTTGTGATTGAAATAATTCTGGGGCAGCAAGCTTCATGGTTTCTTCAAATGCTATGGCTTTACTGCCAGGAACGCCATACCTGAAAAGGCATCGGTTTTTATAGTTAAGACATCTTAGCAAGACATGAATAAAAGATTTATTACTTCATACTCTTTGTTTATAACACATCATTCGAATTACTTCAATACACATTGATCTATTCGAATACTTCCACCGAGTCCTAATATTTACAGCATTAGTAAAAATGAAACTGTAAAACACTCAATTCAATGTGAATAAAGAACTGCCAGTAACACGTTTGTGAAAGTTTTGAATCGTGTTAGTGCAGTTTTGAATTGTGTTACAGCATTTTTGTTTGTTAACTGCTCCACGACAAAAGCACGATGTTCACAGGACCAAGCCATGGCCTACACTGAAAACGGCAGGTATGCGGCTACTCAAAGACACGCCCCTCGCCACTCTACTCTGTTGCCGTGCGCTTCCCACTGCCTCTCAAATCGAGGAGTTCTTTCTGCCGCGCCGTTTATAAATTTAGCTGCTCTAAATCACATTCAGAAAGATGATGATAAACGGAACGCGCTTTTGGTGGGGACGCCACGGACATGCCGCGCTTAAGAGACTTGGAGTTCAGGCATTCTTTGGCCGCGCGGACTGTACGTAAAGACTGATAAAGTTTATCAGAACCGGGCTAAGCTTTACACATTGAAGCTCAATTTTTTAACACCCTGTATGATAAATATTTTAAAGAAATGAATATGAGTAGCTTGAACCTTAGACTCAATAAAATGTACTCTTGTTTATTGTGGATAAAATGAACCGTTTAGAGATAAAGAATAATAAATGAACTCATGTGTTTCTCTAATGAAAAGGACCATGATTTCATATTTTCTCGACAACAAAGTGCGATACAAAAGGCATTCAAACGACAAAAAGGCTTAATTTAAAGATGTTTAATCCGAAAAAATACAAAAAATCTAAAAAAAAAACGAAATTATTGAAAAACTTACTAAGAGAGTTCAACAAAGGCTCCGTGAAGTCTAATATATAGATACATCGTACATGAATTCATTTATTATTTTTTATTTCGAAAATAAAGAAGAGTACATTTTTTTGAGTCTAAGATTCAAGCTACCCAAATTCATTTCTTTAAAGTCTTTATCATACAGGGTGTTAAAAATTTGAGCATCAATGCGTAAAGCTTAGCCCGGTCCTGATAAACTACATACCTAAATAATGTTTCGTGGACACCATTTTAAGAGGTCCTTACAAGTGTCCATCATGTTAAATTTTTATCAAATTATATTCAGTTCTCTGAAAGTTATTCAAGAAAAAAGGATTACAAGCGTCGTCCTTGTCATCTTATTTTTCCATGCCCTGTCTGAATCCGAGAGATTTCCCACATTTTCCCGGACACCCTGTATACTATATACAATGAAGTTGGTTGAAATTAGAATGGTTCCTTAACTTGTTTTGAATTCAAATAAAATTGTCTTAGATAATAATCTGAAGAGCATAAATTCTTAATAAAATTTAATCAAAAACAGGTAAGGTGTGCTACATTTTTAATGTTACCTAATATTAGTGTAACTTACCGGACGTTCTTACTAAAAAATAAATTACCGGTAATTTGCCACCACTAACTATGCTATGTACTAGCAAAATTTTGCTTTACCTAATTTTGATTACCTCATATAATTTTTTACTTCTGCAATTGAAGATCCTACCACGCATCTCACTCTAGCCTAATATAGAGAATGGTTGAAGTATTTGACAACCCCGTTTAATCTTTAAAAATAGTACCTCCGACTAATAGTACAATATAATTGCAACTTTCTGCCCATTATTTTTTTTCTATCACTTTGAATCTACTGGTAATAGTAAAAAATACAATGTCTTACCAGGTTTTTGGTTCTCCCCAGTGTAAATAATTTATAGAATAACTCCAATGGTCTTCATTATGCCAACAAAATGTGGCAAAACACATTCCAACGTACATCCATGGCACCTAACAAACAAAGTTAGCGAAAATTCATGTTTATTGTTGTAGAATACCTACCTTCATTCCTGATATGTCAGCGTGAATATACCCCAAAACAGATCCATCTAAAACTGGTAAATTGTTTAAATTCCAACCGGAATAAGCATATTCTAAATCGCCAGGATGTAAATTAAGTGACGTTGCAGTAGGAAATCCAGATCCATGATCCATTGTGTGTAAATCAGCTCCATATTCGACAGTCACATCCTCGTCAATGGAAGACACAATTCGCCAAAATTCTTTTTCAACCACACCAGTTGGTACTAGCTGTAAATATTTTTAGTATTCCCGTTTTGAACAAGTAAAAAATAAAACTTACATGTACCGGCATGTTAAAATATTCCGATTTAAACTGATCAGCCATTTCACCAAACTGCTGCAAGCTATATTCACGTTGCGCTTGTTCAAAACCAAATGCCTCTGTAGGTTTTGATACCTCAACGGCAACACATTTAGGACATCGCCAATCACCTTTTGGAATTTCAGTCAAAGGGGGCATCAAACAAAACGTGTGATAGCTATCATCACAACCGTCACATAACAACATACATTCTTCAACATCTCCCCTATCACAATTATGACAGATGTATTTCGCCAGCTACAAATTAGCATTGATTAAATAAAAAATGTAACCACATTCAATAATACATTGTTATTATATCCACGCATTGACTTGTTAATTACACTTACAGGATCGAATTCATACAATGATGTTTTCATTTTTTTCTTATCTTCATTTTTGCGATTATTAAAACCAGCCATTTTTGGTCCAGCCCCATAAAACTGTAAACGTTTTAATTCCTTATTTTGTTCTCCGTCCGAAGTTTCGCCAATATCTGTATTGACTTTTGCGGAACACTAAAATACGATCGTTAATTACAAATTATAAACTAAAGCGAATTCGGTTAATTAATACCAACCTCTGGTGCAGTCTCACTTTTTGATTCTTTGTCCGGATCTGATTCGTATCTTTTAGAACGTCGAAAGTGTTTATCTGATGGAGGTTTAACAGTCATACGCCCAACAATACCATGAGGTTTATAATCCGTATCTTTTTCAAGTTTAACAGTTTCAGTTGCGTCAGGTTCAACTTTCTAGAAAAAAAAATAGGTACATACAAATTATTGTTGGAAACTACAAATGACATACAATTTTTACCGATTTTCCTTCACGAAATATATCGTATGGAAATAACAGCCTATCGAAATGAGATTTAAGAATAGTTCCAATTCCCTTGCCTGCAGGATAACCCATTAATGCCGCTATCTTCGACCATTTCCTCTCTTTCGTTACATGATCCGAACCACCTGACAACAAGAAAAAAAACAGGATACTAAAAATAATCTAATAACAAATTACTTTACCTTCCTTTTGCACTAATCTGTGGAGAGTATATAAGTCTAACGCTCGCTTTTCAATCATAGGAATCCGTAAAGCAGATCCTTGCAATTCCCAAAACTTTGCAATTTGGTCTAAAAAATTTAGTTTAACTCTAGTTTTCGCCTCCAACTCATTTAGTCTTTGTATTCTAGGAGTAAAACGAAGTTTATCTACGTCAACCGCAAAGGGTGGTTGCCAATTCTGCAAATTAATAAAAAAAAATAATGATGAAATTGAAACAAAAGGTATTTTTATACTCTAGGTTTCTTAAATCAATTTATAGAATTTTCTGTGAAAATTTACGAAATAAAAGCATGATAAATGACATAAACGTAAATAACAAAAAAATGTGGTCTTGATATTATAAATATGATTAGGCTATGAAGTTGTTAATGAAGTAATAACAAAGAGTCTGTTACAAATGTTACAAAAACAAAGAAGAAAGTTGGTGATCTAGTGATTAGGTTGTGGTGCGGCTGATCGTGTTCCATTCCCAGTCCAGTCAGAGAAATGTTAGTACCATTCCTCCTCACACTCAACTGACGATGAGTCTTATACATGATAAAATCCAAAAGTTGCACCAATGTCAATGAACAGGAAAGTGATGAACTTTCCATATTTCTTCTATCCACATGATTTCAATTTTTTTCTTACTTCTTCCTTGTACCTGATTGTTACCTCTTTTTTCTTTAGTTTGTAGGACTACCATTTAGTGACTTTTTTCGCTTTGGTTAGAGCTTTCCCATGCTTTTACGCCTCATCTTTAATTTTCTTTACTACCATATATATTTTTGGACACCTGTAACGTGTACTATCATGTTCTTCATTTCTTTCTCTACTAGTATGTAGTCTATTGCTCTCTTGTATATCTATGTATGTATGTCCTTATGTTGATGAAAGGTGTTCGTTATTAACATTAACTCATTATCTATTTCTACTTTGATGTAAACCCCTGATGTTTCAAGTACCCAATTTCCAGTGAATTATTACTCTGATTTTCTCCATTCACAATTTTATTGCCACAGTTTTCATGTCCTTTTCCCTACCTGTCGTCATAGAGATGTCTTGCCTTTATTCCTGGTTCACTACCTTTCCATTTCTTCTTTCATCTTTAGCTATTTGTCTCAATTTGGCAGATATTTCTTGTATGTTTCAGTGCTCACTATGCAAATTCTTCTGCTCTTTTGTTAGAACTGCGTGAGGATGAAATGAACAACTATTTACAAGGTACGTAATTTTCTAATTCACTAAATAGCAATACAATAGGTAATTGTCCATTACTTTTAACGACGTTTAGACAGTTTAAAGTGAATGACAATATATTCACAATCAAACAAAAAATACCAATTTGAAAAATGTACTTTCAGTGGAGAAGAAAGGAGTTTATCTCGAAAATTTTAAAGTAATTTTGGAAATGTTTTTCATTTATGTTTTTTTGGTATGTTGAATTTGAATTTTGAACTTTCCACCAAACATTTTGCCAGGAAATGTGTCAAATTTATCAAAAAAGGCTGAAAAACATAATTTTTTATGTTTTACTACTTAAAGAGTGTGATGTAGACTCTCCACCTCCCATACCTACACATTCCTTGTACTGCCTCCATCGTACTCAGTTGATATACGATCCCGTCTTTGACATTGTGGTGTGATTTGAACGCAGGGCCTCTACCGCACTAGGGTACAACTGAGCTACCCCAAGCCACCAATTTCCGTAACATTCTAAATTCTCTATATGTATTTATTTTTTTAAGACACTTTTCAGGTAACAGAAATAATGAAACACAAAGAATGTTGAACGGTCAGTGAAGTCTTGCAAAAGCAGCTCAGTTCAGCTACTCTTCAATGAAACAATGGTGCCTTAAGTCGTTCAGGAAAAGTTCCTATTCAATTCACATCAATATTGATAAATAAATTTGCTAAAACGCACACATAGTTTTCAAGCAAACAAAGGAAGATGCAAATGCTCTGTAACACTCAACTGTGGTAGTTGTTGGAGACGATATGGCTTCCTGTCATTCTAACTAGCTGATGTCAGGAATCTAATGTTTTTTTTTAAACTAGCAGAACCCCAGCCCTCATACGATACTGAATTATGTTTCATGCAAATGTAAAAAAGGTTGTCCGGCTGCAGAACATCACGGTTTTGTTTAAGCTGTGTTGAAGTTTACAACAACATCGAAAAACTTGATTGAGGAAAGGTAAGATGTGGAAGAAAACTCTTGTGAAGGTAGCCTTATTCAAAATCATTCTACATCCTGCGTCAGGTGGTACTCAGTGTTCATTGAGCATTGTTCGGCATTGGTTTTGATCATCGTTCTTTGTATTGCAGATAATCAGATGACTAAGGAAGTAGAAGAGGGAAAGGATGATGTGGTGGAGGAACCATTCACCAGCAGGTACTCAATGTTCATTAAATTTTTTAGGTTATTACATGCTTGTTACTTTACATTAATCAACTACTATTAGGCAATTGTGAAATTTGATAATTTTTTCTTGTGTTGCAATGATTAGGGCGACTGAGAAACTGAAGGAGGGGAAGAAAGAACATTTTCAAAACTGGTGTTGGTAAAATCCTAAATTCGATCTACAATCACCGAGTAAAGGCTGAAATCTTTGCTAATGAGACAGTGGAAACAGAGAGGAGTAAAAATGCCCATATTGATGCATTCATTGATCAATTTAAGTCGTATGGTCCATGCTGACTTTTAATGTAAAAGAACAGTGTAATATTGTCGATTTCTGATTTTTAAAATGAGGAATTACAGAATTTATTGTTTATCTATTTATTATTTAATTTTGAACTATGGAAAGTTTCAGATTAATGCATATTGACTATCTGACACTACTTAATGACTATGTTTAATGGTATTTTTTATTATTATGACAGTTGTACTCTGCCGTTAGGGCAATTCCTTTGGGTGAAGTGAGTTTCCTATATCATCATGATGTCTATATCCAAGTTATTAATAAATAATTTCTGATAAGTGTTGGGCTAATTTAATTTGTTGAGCCATTTGGCATTCTAGTGACGAGAGTTGATAATATGTTTAGGACAGTACTCATTTCTTCCATGAGCAATTTCATCATATGTTTTAATTCTTGTATGTCATTGATTGATTGCTGAGGATATTGTTGGGTTGGTTGTTCTTGTAACGACTGTTGTTGTGTGACTTGTTTGAATGTTGATTCTGTTGGGGCTCCTCTTAAGTGCGTCAGCATACCAGAAGTTAGTTTGAGATGGCTGTTGGGAGGAAGCCTTATTTATCAGTTGTTTTTTCTTTAAGGGAGGAAAAGTGCTTTGTTGTAACTCCATAGAAATTGTGTAACTTCTGTAATTTGCAGGGTGATCAGCAGTAAACTTTGGTGTCCATATCTTTGGCACCTTACACATTGTGGAATGTCTCTTTTTGTTATGGGTGGTTCAAATTTAACTATAGCACTAATAGTAGGGGAGCCGGGGATGCTAAATCGGTAGTTACTAAAGCGTTATGAGGTCAGGGGGTACAAATTTCCAAAAATGTAAAAAAAACAGTCACATGAAAATACTCCAGCGCATCAAACATTCATAGTGTATGCGCACCATGTCTTTCTGATAACCGAGAGATATTAATCTGACGATTAGTGAGGGGGGGGGGGGGGGGGGGCGTAAAAAAGGGGCAGGTAGAAAAAATAGTTATTCGAGCGTGTGAGATATTCAGAGGGAATGTTAAGTGAACTCAAAAAATGTCCTATTCAAATGACTGATGATTTGGACGCGACCAAAAGCCATGACGGATTTTTGAACATGTAAAAAAAACAAGTGACCTTGAAATACTCGAGCGCGTCAGATTTTTATACAGACGGTTCAGCTTAGTCGTCCTAAATGATAACCTGACAATTATATGAAGGAATATTGTTAATCTGACAATTTGAAAACAATTTTTTTTTTGTTTTTTTGTGTTTTTTCTGTTCAGATTATTGAAATAAACACTGTTCTGCATGTACTTAACTTACCTTGTCGTAATCTGACGCGTTCGAGTTTTTCTGAGGATCAATTTTTTTTTACTAATATGATCAACTGCCCTCAACGCACGCCCCTATATTAAGGGTTCGTATATGGTAGGGGTACATTACAGAGTGCAAGGTTTCTCTCCATATGATTTTCTGACGCGTTTGAGTAACGCGCAAAATCCCCGCTTGGGCTCCCCTACTATAAGTAAGGATTGTAGCATGCAGATCAACTTATTGTTCTCATTGGGTTTTAGATCCACGTAAAACATTGAGAGCTGCAACGCTAGCCACAGCATTTACCCGAATCCTTCGATTGCTGTTTTTATCCTGTAATTCTGGTAACTTCTCTCCGGTATAATTGTTCATCGTATTCGGAGTATTTGAGGTTATGTTTTAATTATTACACTCTTGGCAACTCCATCTGTGTTTAGATCGCTTAAAGCGATTAGGGACATACCAATGGTAGTTCTTCTTACATTTCATTTTGTACTGTATACGATCTTCATATTTTGTTACAGCGCTTCTTCGATTCGCCGCATGTCAGCATCGTGCACCTTTAAATTTTTGACATTTGGAATGACAAAATCAAAGTTATAGAATGAACTTGGAAAATGTCGGGAAACTAACATTTATAAAAATTAAAATACGAGAAATAATAATAACAATATTGATTATTTTATCCGGAACATTCACAATTAACATCTGAGCCTTCTATAGTCATAGAATCGGATTTCGATGATGATATTCCTTTGTCCAATTATTTAAATAAATGACATGTTCCTTTTTTGTAAATTAATGTTGCTTATTAAACATTCTGTGCATAATGTTTTGAGAATCAAGATTGATTTTGCAAACTTTCATGATTTTTTTTAAACAATCCGTTTAATTAATCTGATGTCACAATGAGTGGATATTTTCAAAATTATGATATATATGTATCGGACACATATGAGATCTTTTGATATGTACATTTTCCACCAAATGATAATACATATTCCGATTCACTACGTAACAAAAAATTGTTTATGTTACTTTTTTAGTGTTTATTGGATAAAATCAAGGAGCTGAACACGAATATACCATTATTTTTTTTCAAATGTCGATAATTCTCAAAATAACAATGTATAATGGTATTGATGAATTCCTAATAATTTTGAATTTACCGCTTTTTTTCTGGTGATTGTAGCAGTTCAAAACTATTAGCGATAGATGGCATTGACTTATTCATTAGTATAGAGTCACTCTACATTAGTAAAAGCAGTATACAACATCTTTAACAATCGTATCCACGTATATGAGTCTACATTATCAATATATATTGCAAAACAGTCTTCCTGTTATTTTTGAAAGTTTGTTGCGTTTCAGTGGTTATAAAAACGACTCATTGTTGCCTTTAAATTAAACATGTCATCATCCAGACGTTGTAAAGTGCCTGCAGACTCATTTTTGTTATGTTGGTGGACATTATATTGGATCTAAGCAAGTAAAACATAAAATTGTGTTTGGGACAAAGTTCTGTGATGCTTACCAGGCTTATTTCGGTATATCAATTGGAGATCAAAATGTTGTATGGGCTCCTAATGGGTCTTCTGGTAGCTGTAGGTCGACCTTAGAGGGTTGGCCCTACTAAAATCCTGGACTAAGTTAAAGATAGAGGTATTCTGAAAGAGTAGGCAACAGCGGGAGCACAATAGACCAAAAGGTCGCAGTGCAGGAACCAACTGGGACCAACCAATTGGGACCACCCCCAGCAATAATAATAATAATAATGTTAGAGGGTTGGCTACGTGGATCTAAAGAAAATCTATGCCGTTTACAGTTCCTCGAATATGGAGAGAGCCTACCAACCATCACGACGACTGCTATTTTGGTATGGTTCACATTCACATTTCAAAAGTACCAAATCTAAGAAACATATTCCATATGCAAGGGCATACCTTCATAGATTGCTCCAGTACCACACTCTGAGGAGCTGCTTATTCCATTGCCACCAGAACATTCTACTGAAGATGAAGTACAAAGTTCTAACGATGGCAGTGATTTCTCCAATATTACATCCAAAATATTGACATTGTGGAAAAACCACTTACATATCCATAATCAGTATTATCAAATTAAGCAATAAACATTAAAAAAATAAGATAAACAAAAACTTGGTCAAATTTTGTTACGTACATTGTGCATTCTTAAATGTGATACCTACCAATGACAAATAGTTTCGAAAATTTAAACAATTGCAGCTTCTATCATTAGTTTATTTAATTGATAATGGCATTGTGTTGCAGATTCGGCAATAAAAGTACTAAGAGATAGATGGCTCTGTGTCTATAAGAACCATTGAACTTTACGCTGTAAGCAACTGGAAGTGATATGGACGATTTCAATGCATTGTATGCGTTGAAGCTGACAAAGACAGATTCGGAATAGGTACTTCTGTCGCCTTCTAGCTTGTTACTGTAGTAGAGCCGACGAGAGAGATAAAAAGATAAAGATACCCATCCGTTGAGGGTATCCTAACTTGGCTGTGGCTTCAGTGTCACTTATGCGCGTTTCCTTTCCAGTTGTGTTTAACGTACAGTTCAATGATAAGAACTTAAAGAACCCAAACATTCGTAGGCCATTATTACTTTATTTATTGTAATGTTGGCATTTGAAGTAAAATATCATCAATTTTATTATCTTTCAAGCATTCCCCTACATTTTTTTTTCAATTAGAGTATGGATTAATAGTTAAAATGCAATCACGGATATTATCTAAATTAATACATAGAACAATGAGATACTTACAGAAGGTGGTTTAATTTTACATATTCCAGTATTCTCGGCAACTGGACGTATTTTATTGATATAGGCTAGAGGATCCTTAAATTCTTCTTCAGTGGGATGGAAAACTGGTGCATCGGGTGGTACTTCAAATTCGAAAGTTTCCAATTTAGTGTATGGGGATAATGCCGGTGTCGGCGAAGACACCCTTGATGATGTAGTTTTACTATCGACGACACTAATTGGAGATTCCTCGGTCACCGAACTACATACACTTTTCTCCACTGGTGATTTTGTTAAGTTGATTGTTTCAACTTTGGAAGTCATGGTGTTTGTCACCTGGTAATAAAGAATAAATATGAAAATGAGTAATTAAATAAACAAAAAACTGTTGTTAATTTATCAATTATTCAATCATTGCTAAGACATACTTGGAAATGGGTAGCAGTTGTGAAAACTATAGATTAAAAAAAATAATAATATTAAACATTGGAGAGTATATAACTAAAACATGAATAAAATACACTAAATACCTTGAGTAACTGGCTTTAATTATTAATCACATTTATACACAGAAATGGAGTCCTTTTACGGTGAACACAAAATATTCTTTAGAACTTAATTCCGTTTCCCCCACTCATCATTGATTGCAGCCATGAATGCGACAAAATAAACATTGTTTTATTTATAATAATAAGAAATTGAACACTTTACACAATAATTTCTACTTTTTAATAAATCGACAGCACTATTTTTCATGTTATTCAAGACTTATTGTACACAATTAGAGATGGGAAAATGTTTAACACCTCATATTGGGATAGGTTAGAATTGTAGGGCCACTACGTGACGCACAATCGAACACTTATGTGTTGGCTTTCGGTGGAAAATCATTTTCCCGATAAAATTTGGTTGACTCGCTGGAAAAGCCTGGTTCAAAATGAAGTCCAATTTCGCATCAAATAGCCACGATCACACTACCGTAATTTTTATTTACATACTTACGAAAAATGATAACAAACAAAAAACTTGACAGAATGACTAGTAAAAGCAAATACATTCATATTATAATATTAAAAAATAAATAAAAAAGTATAATATAATATAATAAAATAATAATATAGGTTTAAGTACCCCACGAACCCGAACCCGAACACTTCACGGTGACGACCGAAAGTCCAAATCCTCCACTGTGACAAATCTAAGGTTTTTTACGCAGGCGACAGAGCTTCCACTATACTGCGTAGCTGGCAGAAGCTATAAAGTTTACAAAAAAACTCATCAGGACGGTGGTAAATCTGAATCGAACCCCCGTTCAGAGTCGTCCAGAAAACCGATCGAATGACGGGGGTTTTAAAGCTAGGTGGGCGCTAAAGAATTGATACTCAGCTACAATAAGGCCTCTCGACCTGTTAGCTTCCAAGTTATGTAGGGATGCTATAAGTCGTACTCATACCAAAACCTGGGCACAAGATACGTCAAAACCAAGTCCAAAAGTCGTTTAGATCCGTCGTTTCTCCTGAAACTATTGGCGAAATTTATTGAATGCTACGTTAGGGACGATGTATTCGAGTCCATCAGCAAATACAGAGATTTTAACACTATGATGCCTCTCAATAACTTTGACTTTGACTATTGATTATTTCAACGTTTCTTTTGACAATGTCCAAATTCACAGGTTGTTTATTAGGCCCACTCAACTATTTTGCAGGAGACCTTTCCATACTCATTTTTGTTTCTCTCAAGTGACAACAAGTTTATTTGTAGAAGAGATTTTACAGCCCATCTGATACAAATTCGCAGTAGGTACCGCAGTTGGTTCGACTTTTGTTTATAGCTGCTGTAGGGGCCGTTGTCATAGGCACCCATAAGGAGGGGCAAGAGGGGGCAGTTGCCCCTCCCTGGACTCGGACTCTAAGCAGTAATAATTCTTCATATTGTTGAAATAGCTAATGATCTCCCCCCCCCCCCCCCCCCCCCCCCCCGGAAATTACTGTATGGGCGCTCAAGGCCGTTGTTATTGCTCTTGTAATACCAAGGCACGTCCAACCCTGCACCTTGCCAAGTACCTATCTGTATATTCCTTTGAGTGAATAAGGTCTTACGTCGGCCCACTGGTAACTGGTTTAATCAGTGGGCCACCGTTCTACTACTTTCTTCTGCCAATTTCTTACGCTTTTAATCAATAGTTTGGTCCACCTTTCATCTTCTTGCGCTTAGTCACCATTATGTAATGCTACTAGTCTTGGTTCACCCTCTTGTATAGGGTCTTTTGGCGCATATGTATTTTGTCCCTGATTAGATGCTTCATTGGTGACGAAATTCTTCATTCTGTTTTACAAGAAATAAAATGACGGGGTGCTATGGTTTCTTAAATAATCTGCCACATGACACAACCACTATGCCATCGGCATATCCAATTCTTCCATAGCCTTCTCAGCAGTCCGTCCACAATGTAGAGCCACCTTATTTCAGTCGTGTAGTGAAGTTCACAGGATTTTCTTAGCTGTATTTGCTGATGGACTCGAGTCCTAATACATCGTCCCTAACGCAGTGGTGTACTGGAGCGGGCTCGCCTGGACTCGTGCGAACCCATTGTAAGAAGTAAGTTTTCAGAGTTTTCACAATCCCAATCTATCGTCTACCGGGCTATTTATGATTTGTGCGCAACTAGTTAGGTGTTAGGCAACAAGGCAACCCAAATTGTCTTCCATTATTAGGTGCTAGACACATGTGCAACATAACATGCATCGCGTTTGTTTTTGTTTCTTGAAATGTTTGATATAAATTATTTTATAAAAATAATTTTGTTTTTTTTTAAATAACCATGAACCCCCCCGGCGCCGGCCCCGGGCAGCAAGCCCATTGTTAACATTTTTCCAGTACACCACTGCCCTAACGTGACATTCAATAGATTTCATCAATAGTTTCAGAAGAAACGACGATATATCATATAACACTAGTTCCTTGGCGAATTTTTGAAGAGACCTCCATAGACAAGTTTGTAAAAAATAGTGGTGCATAAATCAGGAGCGGTTGAAACATTGCGAACATTGGTTTCACAAATGCCAGCTACATAACATTGTGGAAGTGAAGCCAAAAGCATTGAAATTTTCGAAATGATCGTTTACAGAAATATTTCGAGCCGTATTGTCACTATGTCATAGTGCACATGCCCTGCATGGGCTTTGTAGATTCACCATCCTGTAGAGGATGCTACACAGACGACGAGACGGCGCAACACATTCTGTGTGAATGTCCCGTACTTGTCAAATTAAGACGATCCATGTTGGGAGAATCCTGGCCGGACATGGCTAAGATTAGAGCCGCTTCCCCGTCCAGCATCCTCAGGTTTATCCCACGTGTGGGATGGCTTGAGTGACGTAGAGGGGTCGAACGACTCTAATCAGGGAGGTAGCACAAAAGATCCGAATAGATGGCCTAGGTGCGCGTGGGCTTTCCCACCCTCCCATCGAAATCCAGAGATCCAGCCACTATGTCATTATTGGACATACCAAGTTGTTTAAATTAGCAAATATGAAGCATTTTTTCTCATGATTATAATGGTCGAATCAAAAAAATAATTGCACATCTGGTTATCGAGATACTCAACAAAGTATCTTTTTTGTAATATGGAACTCCCTGTATATCTTTAGGTACATATTTTGAAAGAAAATGAAATTCTGAATCAAAAATGTTTAACACATAAAGACGATGTCTGGAGCTGGAGCAAACATGCTCCAAACATTTTTGAGCCCGTTTATAGGTACACCTCCCTTGCAGCATTTAGGATGTACCGCGTGTGGATGTTATTTATGGCGTCAGTTATCGCGTGTTGCAGTTCGTTTACGTTTTGATAACGCTGTTTGTAAACTTCGTCTTTCAGAAAAACCTAAAGAAGGAATCTATCTGGAGGGGGGGGGGGCATTAGGGGGCTCCATCACGATGGTGCGCTTGTGGGCACCACAACATATAAATCCGGCCCTGATTCTGAGAGTTATGTGGGGGAGCCCCATATTGCTGAAAGATAATGTACTGCCGACAAGTTATCTAAGAACTCCTCAATGGTATTCCTCAATAATTCTATGTATAACGATGAAATGTAAGGGTTCCTTCGTAAAATACAGACCCCACCACTTTTTGTTTAATAAGGTCACACCAATCGCTCTAGGAGATTATGGGGATAATGAAACAAAGGATTCTCGCGATTCAAATAATGCCGATTTCTTCGATTAAACAATCCGTTATTTAAAAAATCGGCCTCGTCAGCCCTCAAAATTGAGCTCAGAATATTTGAATTTTCTCTGATAGCGTTAACAGCACACGTTTTTCATTTTTTTTAAATACATATGTAAAAATATACAGGGTGTTCCATTAAAAAAAGTTACTTTGTTATATTTATCTTGATAACCTGCAATTGCTTTTTTATTCGGTCATTACAATCGTGAGAAAAAATAACTCATAATCTCCAATAATAACACAGTTGGCAATAGTGCCGACTTGATATCTGATTTTCTAAATATGTATATTGTTTGGGCATTTTTTTTTAAATTTTGGTCGTTGGAAAATTGTATCCGTCGGTTAAAATTTCGCCAAGAAGGCAGATAAGCGTGGAAAATAACAATGGAAATGGTATTAAAGAAAATCGTCCGTATAACACCATCTCTAATTGGAAATCCAAAATTAGACTTTCGTAAAATAGTAGATAGGTAATATATACAGTGCTCGCCAAAAATGGATTTTTTTTTATGTTTGATTTTTTAAAAAACCTTTTTACGGCAATAATTTGTGCTGAAAACCTATTTAGCCCCTATCAGATATACCGAGTGATTTTTACTTAGCTAGGAAATGGCGTTTTTCGAAATTATCTCAATTCTAAAAGTGCTATTTTTCGTAAATTAAGCAAGATTTCAATGAGATTTTTTCATCGTCTGTCAGTTTTAGCTTACCGAAGAATCTCAAGACCAGAAAAAAATTTTTTTTTCTTTAACTTCCGCTAAAACTAAAGTTTTAATTTTTTGCAACATTTTCAAATTTTCACATACCAAGACATGATTTCAAAATTCAATTTGCTTTCGTTAAAAACGTTAAAGATTTATGATTGGAAAGAACAATAGAAATTGTTAATTATTCCTTTAGGTTTGTTATTATTTACAGAAAAGTAATATTGTTGCATAATCTTTACGTTTTTGGTGCAACATACTTTATGGGAGAAATGTTTTTCAATGATAATGAATATCTATTTACGTGGCTTCTAAAAACTCTAGTTTACCCTTGCCGATTAATTACTTTCACAAAAATCTTGTAAATGTTCTTTTACAGTTGCCTAAACGAGGAGATTTTCCTTTATTCAGTTTACATGCTTCAGTCAATTAAATAGTAAAACAACAGCCGTCTCATATTCCGCCTACTTAATTGACTGAAACATGTAAACTGAATAAAGAAAAATCTCCTCGTTTAGGCAACTGTAAAAGAACATTTACAGGATTTTTGTGAGAGTAATTAATCAGCAAGAGTAAATTAGAGTTTTTAGAAGCCACGTAAATAGATAGGTATTCATTATCATTGAAAAACATTTCTCCCATAAAGTATGTTGCACCAAAAACGTCAAGATTATGCAACAATATTACTTTTCTGTAAATACATAATAACAAACCTAAAGGAATAATAATTAACAATTTCTATTGATTTTTCCAATCATAAATCTTTAACGCTTTTAACGAAATCAAATTGAATTTTAAAATCATGTTTTGGCATGTGAAAATTTGAAAATATTCCAAAAAATTAAAACTTTAGTTTTAGGGGAAGTTAAAGGAAAAAAATTTTTTTTCTGGTCTTGAGATTGTTCGGTAAGCTAAAACTGATAGACGATGAAAACATCTCAGTAAAATCTTGCTTAATTTACGAAAAATAGCACACTTTGAATTTAGACAAATTCGAAAAACGCCATGAAAATCACTGGGTAGGTATATCTGATAGGGGCTAAATAGGTTTTCAGACAAGCACAAATTTATTGCCGTAAAAAGTTTTTTTAAAAAATGAAAAATAAAAAAAATCCAGTTGGTGCCGACTTTTTGGCGAGCACTGTATATAATGTGAGAGTTTGTTAATTGTAAATTAGTAAATAGGATGTAAAAAGATTATACATTTTTTCATGTATTAGTATTACGTGAATAAAAATTACTGAAAATGGTGAAAAGCCGAAAACAGTGGCGTACCTAGAACTTTTGCCGCCCGGGGCGGTCTCCAATTTGCCGCCTATTCTAAGTCAATCAGTGGTGGTTTTTATAAATTAATAAACATAAATAAATAGTTGCAATTGAGACGAACTATAGGTAGGTGACTTTTTTACCGTTGCATGCAATATTTAAATTTGGTAGTAATAAAGAAAGCCGCATGAGGCATAAATGCAACCTTTATAAAAATACGAAGATACTTTTTTAAAGGCCACAAGAAACTTACGGAGGCCGAAGGTTCCCCACCTATGAGACAAAACCTAATTTACAAAAATAATTAACATTAAATATTTTTTATTTTATATTCATAATCATAAATGCCTGCGTACATTCCAAGCGCCAACGTAAACATAATGCCGTTCGGGCAGCGAGAGTTAGGGCGGCTTCACACATACTGATAAATAGGTGTTTTCTTTTTGCATCGCCACAGGGTTAGGTAAAGTTACAAGTGCCTTGCGTCATGTAGACATTTCTGCCTCAGGTTAATATAAAACTTAAATAAAGCTTTTAAAACGAATAGGGTTATTGAGAACTGAGTCAAATTATTTTTATAAAACGAATGGTATGTTATTGAGAGAGCTGACTTAGGTCTACCACAACGTGCAAAAAGAAAACACCTATTGTCGGTGTCGTGTCGGTACCCCCGTCGATATCGGTATAGGACATGCTTTTCACACACACACCGATAAACAGTATGCCGAAATTGGAATAGCGGTTATATCTTTGTTTGCATCACCAGTGTCGCTGCGCTTTGTGAACATTCCATAGGTAAAAATTATGGAATTCAGTTGTACTAGAGTGCCTTAATATGAAGAAAAGAACCTTGTCGTTACTATGTATTTATTATATTTACGACAGAAGAAACTGAGAGAAGGCAATTAAATTTAACAGCACTCCTTGTACTGAGACGACACTGAATTCAGTGAAATGCAAAAGCCAGCATGACGTCACCTGTAGAGTGAATTACATTTGCGACATGCTCATTTGATGTGTTTTTCGTCTGTACCGAGTTTATTTTTCGAGATACAAAAAATTTCATAAGAACAAATATGCTCCTTATGATGTCTTTTATATGTAAAAAATAATAGGGTAGCTCAATCTCTCTCAGTTAACCTGAAAAATACTTGTATAAAATATCATAATTACATCTGATGGTGTTTGCGCCGCGACGACACAAAAACGGCGCTAGATAGAGGAAAATTGCATATGAACAAATTTGTAGAGCATAAAATTTACTAAAGAAAAGTCCGCGGTAGGGTGTCACGATCTTCGATAGTTTAAGAGTTACAGGCGTCCAAAATGATGCAAACCTTATTCGCGCAACTGTCCACACCGCTTTTTCCCAAACTAATGGAGATAATTACACCCTCCCGCGGACTTTTTTTTAGTAAATTTTGTGCTCTACAAATTTGTTCATATGCAATTTTTCTCTATCTAGCGCCGTTTTTGGTGTCGTCGCGGCGCAAACACCATCAGATGTAATTATGATACTTTATACAAGTATTTTCGGGTTAACTCAGACAGATTGAGCTACTGGGATTGAGATAATTACACCCTCCCGTGGACTGTTTTGTAATAAATTTTGTGCATTACAAAATTGATTCAGTTCATTTTTTCTCTGTCTAAAATATATAATGGTTTTCGCAGTGTTCGAGGAGAAAGCGGGTGATTTCATTGATGGATTCAAGACAATTTCGCACTTAACTCTATTTTTTTAACACCTTGTGGTAATTTACATTTAAAAAAAATGGTTACCTGTTGATCTGCACAAACATGAACATCATAACACAAGGTGGAAAAATGTACCGTTTATTTATTTATTGAACATAACTTAAATCGAGGCGTGGTTTAACGTAGGGCACCAATAAAAAAAGGTAAAGTAGGGAACCAATAAAAAAAATATGATAAAATTAAGATAAAATTCATTTTGTGTCTTTTATATCTTAAAAATAATACGGTAGCTCAATCTCTCTGAGTTAACCCGAAAAATACTTGTACCTATAAAGTATCATAATTACATCTGATGGTGTTTGCGCCGCGACGACACCAAAACGGCGCTAGATAGAGGAAAATTGCATATGAACAAATTTGTAGAGCACAAAATTTACTAAAGAAAAGTCCGCGGGAGGGTGTAATTATCTCCATTAGTTTGGGAAAAAGCGGTGTGGACAGTTGCGCGAATATCGTTTGCATCATTTTGGACGCCTGTAACTCTTTAACTATCGAAGATCGTGACACCCTACCGCGGACTTTTCTTTAGTAAATTTTGTGCTCTACAAATTTGTTCATATGCAATTTTCCTCTATATGGCACCGTTTTTGTGTCGTCGCGGCGCAAACACAATCAGATGTAATTATGCTACTTAATACAAGTATTTTTCAGGTTAACTGAGAGAGATTGAGTTACCCTATTATTTTTAACATATAAAACACATCAAATGAGTATTGCTCAAATGTAATTCACTCTACAAGTGACGTCACGCGTCATATTTGCGGACCGCCCACCATGCGCAACATCCTATCTTTAGTATTTATATCGTGGATGTGTTGGGACTGGTCTGTGTGAATCAGTGTATTTGGTTTGCATTGCGTACTAAAATTGAACGATAAATTACTGACAGATATCAACAGAACCATCCGACATACACATAATGTCGGATACAACATACACATAATGTCGGATACGACAACCGACATTTTTACCGGATCGTTGGCTGTGTGAAGCAGTACCATTTAAAACAATACATTATTGATGCAGCACGATACCGATACCGACACCGACAACGATAATATCGATGTGTGTGAAGCCGCCCTTATGGTACTTGCCGCCCGGTGCGGACCGCACCCACCGCACCCCCCTAGGTACGCCACTGGCCGAAAACCTTCATTTCATTGGTTTTAGGAAATAATTTACACTCGCTAAATAACTTTAATTTTCCGTTGACATTTAGGACAATTATTTTAATTTTATCTACGTATGTATCACATTACGTCATTTCATTTCGTCCTGATAGTGTTTAAAATGTGCAAACTAGCATTTATCTCACAAACCGCTGACATTTCTAAAGACGAATTTAGTCATTATCCAATTACAATATTTCTTGTTTATGTGTGTAGTTGGGCAGTATCACAATATAAATAAATATACATTTCCTTTGCGGTTCTTACAGGCTGCTTTATTTTTGAGTACTGTATTTATTTATTCCAATATTTCAATAAACCATATACATTCAACGTTGATAAGAATTTTTAAAGAATGAATAAAGTAAGGGGGGTGGAAAAATTGCAACTAATATCCACTTTCCTATTGTCTGCTCTTGAAAAATTTAAATAGGCCTCCTAAGTAAATAGTTACCTTCTAATTAATTATTGAAATATAATTTGAACACATTAAACCAAATCGGATGGAGTGGGGAGATTTAAGCAAAGTCAGGCACCCCTCATTACTTATAGGCTCAACCATTTTCAGTTTAACGCGTTAAAAGCTAGTAGGTAAATAGTTAATTCGTTATCAAGTTCAATTGGGTGGGAAAATTAAAAATTTTAGAGCGAGAGCTGGCTGCAAAAAAGCTGGCCTATCGAGTAACAGCATGAAATGATCTTTAAGAGCTAGTCCATAAAATCTTTTGCTGCCTGGGCGGAACTTGTGCAGAAATTCGTCATGTCCTCTCTCCCGAATATTTTTTGGATACAAACTGTACCCATCGAGTAACAGCTTCAAATTACTCTTAAAATGTAGCGTTTATATAGTTAAAAAAGAAAAAAAATTTCTAGTTTGTTAAATCTTGTGCTAATACCTTGAGCGAAAACTTTCTCCTGTCTCAAAGTCTTATGATACCACTAACAACCAATCATAGAAGTATTTAGGGATAAACAAAGAATCGTCCAATGAACAATTATAATGATTTCGACAAAATAATTTTATAATATAAAATATTTAGTAATAATCTACAGGGTGTTTTTTGGGAGCTTTAGTTAGACATTTCTGGGAAAGTTTTATAGATAGGTTTTTGAAAATTTCAACTTAGGGGTTACTCTGAAAACCGAATCCATGTAAAATATTTTCAAAATGGCCGAAAGTGGCTAGAAACTTCGTTATTTTAAATGGGAACCATTACCTCTTGTATACGGTAATGCAGATTTTAAGAGGAACTTTCCACAATATGGGATCCATTGATCCATAGAACCATAGAGGATAGAGGTCCAATTAAACGTTTAAAGAAGAATCTAGCATTGCTGAAACAGAAAATATTCCTATTGAAGTTACCCGGTTTCTGCAGGTAGGTATAGGATTTGAAAAAATTATCAGAAAATGGACCAGATATACAAGGACCCACTATACTATACAAAGCCGAGATATATCAAGCGCGGGATAAGTGTGGGGAGACATTCGAAATGATGAAACGACTGAGACAAGAGTGCCCTCTCAGTCCAGGACTGTTCTCTTTATGTAGAGGGTTTGGTAGAAAGACTGAGGGGTGGACAAAATGGGGGAGTGGTAATCGGAGGTGGCAAGGTGTGGGCCTTAGTCTACGCAGATGATATAGTGGTGTTGTCAAAAACGGGGAATGAAATGAGGATGAGGACGGTGAAGGGGTTTCTAGACAAAAGGGAGTCGGATGTAAGAGTCCAGAAGACTAAGATGGTTGTCTTCCAAAAAGGTAGGGGAGGTAGGAGTGAATAGGGGGAAAGGAAGAGATAGTGTGGGAGAATTTGAATATCTGGGGTATACTATGAGGTATGACAACAAGGAGGACCCTCATGTTAGGGAATTGGTAAAGGGAAAAAAATATTGGGACGGATAAGGGGGACGGGACGTCGAGATGACTATTTCAAAAGCTAATAAAAATGTACGGGGCTGAGTTATGGGGGTGGAAGGAGTGGGAGGTGATGGAAAGAGTACAGCAGAGGTATTGGAAGTGGGTATTGGGATTGGAGAGAGAGGCTCCGGTGTACATTGTATTAAGGGGGGTGAAAGGGAAGAGGATGAGGGGGAAGACGGGGAAAATTGCAATGAAATATGAAGATGGGGGAAGGCGGGGTTCTACTGCAATACTGTTGGCAGGAGATGAAGAAAGAAAAAATAAAGTATGGTCAAGAAGACAGGCGGAAATACTGTGAAAGGGGAGGATATGCAAAAAGTGAGGTACAGAGGAGAAGAGAGAGGGGGTTTGAGGATGCCACGAGAGACGAAATTGTTGAGAGGGACAGAGATACACTAAGGCAAGAAAGACGGGAAAAAATAGAGAATGGGAGGTATAACTGGAGATAAGGGAAATAATTACAGAAGGAGTTCCGAGGTACTTAGACGGTGGTTAAAGCTTAAAGAAAAAGAGGCTGGTAGGGAGATTTAGATGCGGAAACGGGGAAAGGGAAAACAAGAGTACTGGCTGGAGGATGGACAAAGAATATGTAGACTGTATGGGGATGGTAGAGAAGACATTGGACATATGTTGGAAGAGTGCGCGGAGCTACGTGAGGAACGAAGGAGCTGGAGGGTGATACTAATTGAGGGTGGAAGTGGTGGAAGAGGGGCGGGAGGAGAATCATGGAAAAGGGACGCAAATTGGCAGGATTACAATAAATTATTTTAATGGGCTTTGATAATTAATTACCTGTGTACAGGGTGTACAACTAAGAAAGGAGGCCCGCCATAACTCGGAAACTATTTGAAATAGAACAGTGAAATAAAAAATCTTATAATAAATGTGGCCAAGAGAAAATGCTGGAAATTATTTTCACTTTCCTACCATTGCCGCCAGAGGGCGTTTCACTGATTTCAATTTGAAATTTTCATTTTTTGGGCAATTTTCCTCAGTAAAGCAACTTGTTGAAGGGACAAAACGGCCGACTTTTCTAAAAAAATTCAAATGGTACCAAATATTTTTTTCACTGCTATTGGAAGGAATATTAATAAGGGAATAATTTTAAAAAAAATTTATGTCAATAGCTCTCATAGTACCAAAGTTATAGTCACAAATGTGGTAATATAAGAGACAATTTGAGGTATAAACAAATGAAAACGCTTAAAATGAAAACTTTATGTCAAAGCTGTAAACTAGATAAGAAAATGACATTAAGTGTATTTCGGTTGTTGTATTATAAGCATGGAGAAGTATTACAGCCAATTTTGAATGCATGCAAAATGCAACTGTTACAGGTCCACTGAAATTTTGAAAGACATTTCTCATAGTCAAGTTCTCATAGCCTACTTTATTTATATTTAGCTTACGATTTGTTTATACCTCAAATACCTTCCATATTACCACATTTTTGATTATATCTTCGGTAATAAAGATCTATTGACATAATTTTTTTTTAAATTACTCCATTCTTAATTTTCCTTCCAATGGCAGTGAATAAAATATTTGGTACCATTTGAATTTTTTTAGAAAAGTCGACCGTTTTGTTCCTTCAACAAGTTGCGACCTCTATTGGTAGACGGAGATAAGAAATTGTTGTGGTTTTGAATTTTTTTGGTAATATCAAGTATTGTCTTTTCATCGAGACCAATCTTGACAAATTCAAGCAACCCGTTTCGAAGTTACACGATTTTTTCTAGTAACACGTAATTTAGTTCCCCCTCCCTTTATTTTGACAGCAATCATAAAAATTCATTAAACAAAGTTTTACATATTGATCACTAGTTTACAACGAATATATATTTTTAAATACTTTACTGAGAAAAATTTCCCAAAAAATGGGAATTTCAAATTGAAATCAGTGAAACGCCCTCTGGCGGCAATGGTAGGAAAGTGAAAATAATTTCCAGCATTTTCTCTTGGCCTCATTTATCATAAGATTTTTTATTTCACTGTTCTATCTCAAATAGTTTCTGAGTTATGGCCGGCCTCCTTTCTTAGTTGTACACCCTGTACCTACTATGTTAATTTTGATTTTATTTTTAACTTACTGGGACTAGAATAGAAATCTTTGTATAAATTTATTTATTATATATAAGTACAATAAATATTTGATTGATTGATACATAGCCGATTGAACATTCTTTGGATGTATGTACTCGAAATTCAAGAGTGATAATAAATTTCCAGGATGGAACGGATTCTTGAACCTCTTAACAACTGCACAAGATTTCGACACTTCGGCGATAATTTTTTGAACAAACATTGAGGAAACCAATGAGTGTTGGAGGAGGTCCATTTAAGCGTGGCGTTGCTGAAAGCATTGTATATAAACGAATCAAAGGGGTGATTTACACTAAAGATATAATTAAAGGAATGGAAGAATTTTGTAATTATGTATGTATATCTCTCAATAAAAGTTATTAATACAGTGATTCAAATTGGAGGAATTTTTCACACAAGATTGTCACTTATCTGGATACAGATACAATTATGTCGATTGCAACAGGAATAACTGGAGATGAAAATAGTAATAATTATTATCACGCGTTTGAAGAAGACATGAAGATAATGAAAAAAAGATTAAATTAAATATGTGTACTTAATGATTTTCTTGCATCCCTTGTTGAACCAATGATGAAATAATAGTCAGCTCCAGATAATTTACTGAAAATGTTATTTTGCAATAAATTGTGAAAAAGAATGTGGAAATGCCTGCGGATCAAGGGCGCCGTCAAAGAGGGGCCAGAGGGCGATCGCCCCTCCTGGGAAAAGGAAAAAAAGCAAAAGTTATTAAAAATAAAAATTTTGTACGAAATCTTGAAAAGATGCTTGAATTTATACCCCCCACCCCAGAGCCACGAACCCCCAATAGTACTTGCTCCACCTGGGAAAATTTTCTGGCGGCGCCCTTGCGCGGATCCGCGGATGTCGAAAAAGCGCAGCGTGTTCACAGTTGATAGTTATTTCAATGCATCCATCCGTTTAAATAATAGTGGCTATTCAGTATTTTTTGCATGCAAAATTGTACAAATGTGTCGTTTTATTAAAAAAACTTAAAAAGTTTTAGCTTTAGTTGAAAATTTGGTTACAATGTACTAATTTTTGTAACGATATTGGATTTTTTAGCTACAATAAGATGTAAATCGACATTCGAGTTTTATATTATTGATGATTTGATTACTTATATACCTACCTATATATATTGTTTATTGGAATATTAGATATCACGTTAAATGATATTGCTTCCTAAAAACAGAATCGTACATTTGCGGTATAAGTAAATTGAAGTAAATGAGATGAAAAATTGCTAAACCTCATTTTATCTTAAGATCTGTACATAAATTGGAAAAATATTTGTAAAGCAATATTTTTACATTGGCTGTCTGCTCTTAGCGACACAACAATGATTGAAAAGCTAATCAAATCAAATTCAAATCATTTTTATTGTGCAATAGAGTACCTACATATCGCAATGTTCCTGCACTTGTCCTACAATCACATAGTTATAAAGATAAAATATATAAAAAAAACAACAAACAAAATGCATAAAAGAAAAAAAAATCGTCTATAGCATCAGTCTATAAATAAAGGTACCTATTACCTATATAGCAATAATGTGTTTTTTTATAAGATGTCTAAAACGAAAGGCTGACGTATCTCTGAGTTGCCTAGGAAGTACGTTATAGATATTGGTATCGAGTTTGTTGTTTTTTGACTTTGTTAATCTGTAGAACGGTGTTCGTAAGTCTTTAGCCCCTCTAGTATTATAATTATGTCTGCTTCCGTTCGTAGGGAGTGACTCTTTGTTTTTATGAATAGCCAACAGGGTGCAGAAAATATATATATAGAAGGAAGTGACATAATTTTGTATTTACAGAAGATGCTTTGACCGAGTGCACATTAGCTAGAATTTTAATGGCCTTCTTTTGCAGTGAAAAGGCTTTAATGGCTTTACACGAGTTGCCCCATAAAGTAACCCCATACAAAAGATGCGAATGGAATAGAGCAAAGTAGCATGTCCTTAATACGCTAAGTGTTGATACAGCGTTGTAAATTTCGTAGGACAAATGTGGCTTTAGCTAGTTTGCCGATAAGGTAATCGACATGCTTGATCCAGTTTAAACGGTCGTCTACATGGATTCCAAGCACTTTGGCACTGATACCTAAAGTTAGCTTCGGGTTTGAGGAGAACGTAATGGACCCTGTTTGTTCTTTATTGAGTTTTAAGTTGTTAAGCGCGAACCACTCTTGCGCACGTTGTAGAGTATTGAAGTTTTTGGTGATTAGTGACTTGGAATTTTTGTCTGTGACTATTAAAGACGTGTCGTCTGCGTAAGCGATGAATTGAGTAGGTCGAATATAATTAAAAGTCATTTATATAAATAATGGCGTTAGAATTGAGCCTTGGGGAACGCCGTGTTTTGTAGTTAGTAATTTTGAACGGGTCCCATCAAGTGTAACACATTGCTTTCTGTTGCATAGGTAAGATGTGAATAGTGATTTAGAAAGACCTCTGATACCGTACGTCTCTAGTTTACTAATTAAAGTGTCAAAGGAGACGCAATCGAAAGCCTTGGAAAGGTCGCATAATAAAAGAGTTGCAAGTTCCCCTTTCTCCAAGGAATATGATTTAGCGACCGCTTGCGTGGTAGAACAATTTTTGCGGAAGCCATATTGCGCAGAACTTAGCAGACCATAAAACGTGAAGAAACTGGAAAGCCTATCATTTAGGATAATTTCAAAGATCTTTGAGAATAATGGAATCATAGTGATGGGCCTGTAGTTATTTAAATCGTTGATTTCTCCTTTTTTGAATAACGGAATTACCACGCTTATTTTAAATGCCTCGGGATATATGCCCTCAGAATTGCTCCATAATGTCTGCAACTAAATACACAAAAAACATAGAAATCCAGTTCTTCCAAGTTCTTATTAGCAATTGACGTTCAGTTAAAAATTGAACACTCTAAAGTGAGATAGGTATTAAGATGCGGTGCGAGCAAGCTTTTATGGTATCGAGAGTGATAAGGAGATCAATTGGTTCTCATCCCCTTGTCCGCCATCACTTTCAGATCCTTAATGTCGCCGCTCCGTATGTCATGTAATAGATCAATATTTGACAATTCAAGCAATAAAGCTCTTACTTTTAACTTCACGAGCGCTAATGAATTGCTGAAGAAGCAGAATTTTGGAAGTTAATCTGAATTTGACCATATACTTAGCACAATATAATAGTTTTTCATAATCATCAGATCTTCAATCAATTCGCGGTGGTGGAATTCAACTGTGCGAGAAGCAATTACTAACTTTCCTTGATATAAAAACTGCTGAGTAATTCTGGTTTCTTGCACTGAACTGAAGGCAACCGATTCCGTTCGAAAAGGAAATTTCCATGTATAGCCAAACAGCAGTAGTACATAGAGAAATATATAAACAACGAAAAGTTCCACGTAACAAAGCAAACACAAAAAAGACGAGAAAATAAGAGACATGAGTAATTCTTATGACCAAGTTAGACCTTTTTTCCCATCCTAAAAGAAACATCAAAATGTTATTAGAATTACAGGGTTTCGATAATGCAGGAATTTAAGCTATTTTAGCACGTGGAGTTGAAAAATGTAAATTAGTTCAAATAGCTACCAAAACATCGGGCCCAACTGCGTTTTTAATACAGTGAGACGGACTGTAACTTATCTACCAGTTTAATTCACATTTCATCTCATTGTTCTAGATCGAATGCAGATCATGTATGAGCTTAAAGCCATTTTGGGACTACATTTTTTGCAAAGATAACGCGAGATGGTAATACATATTATACCTTTGGCAATGTTACTCTTTCATTTTATGTTGTTAAATGGAGCTTATTAGATGATGTAGTTTCCAATCCGGCTGACAGACGTGAAAATGTGAAAGTTATCTAAAGGACTTGCATTGAGAAAACAGTCTTGTCAATAAAATGTTTTCATCTTGAAAATCCCGAAAGTCTGCATGTTCGTTACCACATTCATTTAATACGCACAGTTACCATGTAGTCAATTGCAAAATGCCCTAACGATGATGGCCTAATATTCTTGATAAAATTTAAAATGATTTTTCCAAAATTTCATGTCTCCACGTTTAAATTGAAAATGTCTACGAATACACAGGACAGAGTCCTTTAACAGTGAGTCGGGCTTCTATAGTACCGAGACCGAAGAAGATTCATTCAAATGCAGTTGTTAATTATTGTTAAGGGCGCATTTCAGGAAAATATTTTGACATGTACAAGGTACTTCAAGAACCTGTGACAAACATACAAAATTTTATTTAATGGAACCCTCTGTATAATTTTACATGTTGAGAACCTCCTTGGACCCCTTTATTTATTCCTAAAATAATACGACTTTTAAAGGTCTCAACTTTTTTAAATATAACATCTTGTATGTTTTCTGCTTGATCGATAAAGAATTAAAATACATATGAAAATTTTTTGTAATCACGTTCAAACGTCTCTATTCTTAAGGGTTTCCGAATTAATTTATAACATTATTTTATTCATAGGAGAACCGATGTTTTACTGAAAATCAATCTGTAGACTTTGGAATAAAATATTATTTATGGTTATTACATGTACAAAACTACACAATATTAACAATTAATTTATAAAGTTTTACAAGCTAGTAAATGTTCAAAATTTCTTCCATTCTGTCCTAACTCCTAAGCATAAATTAATGCGATCTTCAAACACTATTTCTACTCTCCTTAAAGTCACACGAGAAATACTGGAAAAGGCATCAGTTATTCTGTCTCCCATATTATCCTGTTTTGTTGGTGGCTCCGTATAGACAATTGCTTTAACAAATCCCCACAGGAAGAAATCTAGTTTGGTTAAGATCGGTGAACTTGGAGGTCAATTAATGGGTCCATATCGCCCAATCCAAAGGTTTGTGAATCTCGTATTATGATATTCCCTAACATCTCTTGAAAAATGTGCAGGAGCTCCGTCTTGTTGTAGCCACATTCGATCTCTAGTTTGAAAAGGAATAATTTCTAATAATTGAGGCAACTCATGTCAGAAATTCTAGATATAATTGCTCGATCAGACGATTGTCGAAAAAATATGGACCCACTACATATTCCCCAATTTATTGCTCCTCAAATATTCAATGATCCATTTGTCTTAATATTCGCGGATTTTCTTGTGAATAATAATGAAAATTGTGACGATTTACACAGCTTTCGATACACTACCAGTCTCAATAACTCTATTCAGCAATCGTCTGAAAAAATTTTCATCAGGATTTCCCCTAGTAGGTACGAATATCAGCAAGGTGATTTTTTTCAAAATTCATCGATAAATTAGTAAAAGTTCTAAATGGACTTTCATGCTGCCAAAAACTATGCAATTTTAGTGAATTGACAGATTAATAACCATAAATAGTATTTTGTTCCAAAGTCTACAGATTGATTTTCAGTAAAACTTCGGTTCTCCTATGAACGAAACAATTTTATAAATTAATTCGGAAACCCTTAGGAATAGAACGTGATTACAAAAAATGTTTATATTTTAATTCATTTTATCGATCTGTAGAAGATACAGGGCGCTCCATTTAAAAAAGTTCAGTGAAGTTGTATTGAATTTTCTAAAAATTTGAATTTGAACATCCTAGATATGTAAGGTCCATCGCTAGTGCGAGTTCTAGCTTTATTCACAAAGTGGGGTGACCAATATTCTAGTGAACGGATAAGGATCCAAGCCGTACTTAAAACCTTCCCCACAAATTAAAGGGTTGTTTATTATATAAAATTTGATGCGACATGTTTCGGTACAATAGATAATTAATAATTTTAATTTGTTCGTTGTATTTTGTAAGTATTTCTCATTTTACGGCTATATTACTGTTACTTTCGATTTTAAGTTGTCGCCTGAAGATGGTATTATCTATTGTACCGAAACATGTCGCATAACATTTTATATAATAAACAACCCTTTAATTTGTGGGGAAGGTTTTAAGTACGGCTTGGATCCTTATCCGTTCACTAGAATTTGAACATCCTGTATAAGGTGAAACATTACAAACGATATCAGAAGATCTGACAACCTTCTGCAACCAGAATTGAATCCAAATTTGACGTGAAATTTGGATTTATAATCCCGCGTCTTTAGAGGAAGTAATGAAAATTAAATTGTTTTAAAGAAATAATTTATTGCTGCTAAACAAGTCGTTTAAAAACCGTAATATTTTAGGAATAAATAAAAGGGGCCCAAAGAGGTGTAAAATTATACCTACAGAGGGTTCCATTAAAAAAATTTTTGTTTCTGTCACAGTTTCTTGTACATGTCAAAATATTTTCCTGAAATGCACCCTTAAGAATAATTAACAACTGCGTTTGAATGAAACTTCTAACTTTTTTAGTCTCTGCACTGTAGAAGGACCCTGTATATTAAAGTAATCATAGACAAGAATGCTACTGTAACTAATTTGGTCATATTTTCGAGGTAGAGGAAAGGATCATGTTTTAAGGAAATAAAACAGAGATAAAAAACTGTGACATTTCAAATACTGATTTATCCTGTCATCAGAAATCAAAAAATGCCATTAACAAAATCAGATAACAATTACCCACGATACTTATATTACATCAATTAATTGAGATTGAGCCGCCCCTTCCCCCTTTGTTCATGAATCACACGTACTACAGCATCCGGTTTATAAACAGTAACTTATATTTACGTATTTGTTTTTCTTTTGATAAAAATGTGGAACGTAAAAAATGCACATTTGTGTTATGCTTTCCGTTATCTTTTGAGCGACGAAATTTGAAGATTATTACTAGACAGAAATACTGTCATCATCTATGAAGCTGATGAAGCTTGTTTTCAGACAACGATTAATCACAAAAGAAATAAATTTCAGATAAACTCGTTAAAAAAATTTTGAATTTCCTCATATGTAAAAGACGGTGATCGAATTAATAGTTCATAAAACTACCATTAAAAAGAATTCACGAGGTAAAAAATAACCCCCTTCCCTTGGTCATTATGTTATCGGTTTTCAGCCATTTGTGCCTTGTAACCACAAAATGAAATCCATAAGAAAAACACTGTTTTTAGATTTCGAAGGATCGTTCATTTTTTGGTTAATTTTAATGAATTTTACAATAATTACCTTTGGTGAACGTTTGACGAAAATTTAATTAGTAACATTTACCTTTTCTTGGTGCTCAGTTTCAACGTGTACTGGAGAACTTGTCGATGGCACCTGCAAAAGGTATCGAAGATCCTGCAGATGGACCCGTAATTGTTTTGGAGGCGTTTCAAACTGCAAAAGAAGAAGAAAATATATTACTATTTGGTGATTTTCTACTTTGGAAGCTGCCACAACGAATTGTGATGAATTGGTCAAGGAGTTTGTAATATTTACCTTATTATTTTGCTGCGGGGACGAAGTCTCAACACTTGTTGAAGAAGTTGCCGATGGCGCCTGCAATTTGGTTAATTTTAATGAATTTTACAACTTTCGGTGAATCTTTGACGAAAATTTAATTTGTAACATTTACCTTTTTTTGGTGTTCGGTCTCAACGGGTTCTGGAGAAGTCGATGGCACCTGTAAAAGGTATCGAAGATCCTGCAGGTTGACCCGTAATTCTTTTTGAGGCGTTTCATACTGCAAAAGAAGAAGAAAATATATTATTATTTGGTGATTTTCTACTTTGAAAGCTGCCACAACGAATTGTGATGAATTAGTCAAGGAGTTTGTAATATTTACTGTATTTTGCTGCGGGGACGAAGTCTCGACACTTGTTGAAGAAGTTACCGATGGCACCTGCAATTTGATTAATTTTAATGAATTTTACAACTTTCGGTGACCCTTTCACGAAAATTTAATTAGTAACATTTACCTTTTTTTGGTGCTCGGTCTCAATGGGTTCTGGAGAAGTCGATGGCACCTGTAAAAGGTATCGAAGATCCTTCAGGTGGACCCGTAATTCTTTTTGAGGCTTTTCATACTGCAAAAGAAGAAGAAAATATATTACTTATTTGGTGATTTTCTACTTTGAAAGCTGCCACAACGAATTGTGATGAATTAGTCAAGGAGTTTGTAATATTTACTGTATTTTGCTGCGGGGACGAAGTCTCGACACTTGTTGAAGAAGTTACCGATGGCACCTGCAATTTGGTTAATTTTAATGAATTTTACAACTTTTTCGGTGACCCTTTGACGAAAATTTAATTAGTAACATTTACCTTTTTTTGGTGCTCGGTCTCAACGCGTTCTGGAGAAGTCGATGGCACCTGTAAAAGATATCGAAGATCCTTCAGGTGGACCCGTAATTCTTTTTGAGGCTTTTCATACTGCAAAAGAAGAAGAAAATATATTACTTATTTGGTGATTTTCTACTTTGAAAGCTGCCACAACGAATTGTGATGCATTGGCCAAGGAGTTTGTAATATTTACTGTATTTTGCTGCGGGGACGAGGTCTCGACACTTGTTGAAGAAGTTGCCGATGGCACCTGCAATTTGGTTAATTTTAATGAATTTTACAACTTTCGGTGACCCTTTGACCAAAATTTAATTAGTAACATTTACCTTTTTTTGGTGCTCGGTCTCAACGGGTTCTGGAGAAGTCGATGGCACCTGCAAAAGGTATCGAAGATCCTTCAGGTGGACCCGTAATTCTTTTTGAGGCTTTTCATACTGCAAAAGAAGAAGAAAATATACCTATATGAAATGATCGAGTAATATTTACTTTATGTTGCTGCGCGGACGAAGTCTCCACACTTGTTGGAGAAGTTACCGATGGCATCTGCACAAGATAACGAAGTTCCTGAAGGCGGACTCGTAATTCCTTATCGATCTTCGCATACTGTAAATGTAAAAGAATATCTTACTTTTTTGGATATTTTGCGCTTTTACGGATGAAAAACCAGGACGAATTAGCAATAATTACCTTTTCACGATGCTCGTGTGACGCCTCGCAGCTTTTTTGGGACTCCTGCCGGGAGTGACGGTTTCGTAAAACGATGGGACATTTATCGTACTGTCTACTTCGAGAATACTGCAACACATTTCAAACATGTAAATAGAGATCCTTCATTTTGTAAAAGATCAGCAAAATGAGCGCGGCAAAAATTGTAACCTCAAGGTCTCGATTAGCTTAAAATGTTTAGGCGCTTTAAAAATTAATGAATTAACTACGAAAATTAATACCTAAATTTGTAATAAATACCTCTTTGCGGCACTCTCGGACACATAATTTCACTTTGTACGATGATCTTCGCTTCTTTTTACGTTGTTTGATATCCGACAAATATTTTTTCAACCCACGCCAACCGTCATCGCTATCATCCTATTCAATTTTTTCATTTCAAATCCATGACAAATTATTCAAAATCATTACTCACCATAGCTATTATCTTTTTCAACACTTTTCTTAATAAACACAAGTAATTAGCAACACTTTACAATAAAAAACCCTTCAAGTTTTTTTTGCACTCCATCCAAGGAAGACGCTCCGTTAAAACTGAGAATAGGGTTGGAGAATAGAGGGCGTGCTTGCGCTATGTAAGAGGTTATTTCAAATCGTTGGATCGGTAATGCAGGAACCGGTCTCTACGTCGAAAGTATATGAAATATAAATACAGTGTGTCCAGTTTAAAGTTACGTTATATTTTCAGAAATGAACCCCCTCATCCACAATTCTCTATAATTTATTATTATTGGTTTTTATAATAATAATTCCGAAAGCTTTAACAATTAGATACCTAACATAAATAGATAACTACGAATTGTTGCATCCCTTTTATTCATTCAACTTATTAAATAAACAGCTATAAATTTCTCACTCTCTCTATATCTATGCTATACTATATACAGTGATGAAAGACATTTTTATGAAGATTATAGTAATCTTGAGCTTGAGTAGATAATTCATCATTTTGGTTTTTGGAGATAAAGTACCATCCCGTGTAGCAATGTTTATAATTGAATTTGTGGAATGCGTAATAAATACTCTAAAAATATCAAAAATAATCAAGCTACCAGTGTTGTTCCGTGGAACACGGGCCTGGGCTCGCGCAAGGACCCGCAGGACCTACATTTGAATCTTGCTAATATATCACGTAAAATATAAAAACAAAATTTCATCATATTATTTTGAATTTGAACCCGCTGTATAATGTAGAAAATGCTTCGTTCTTTAGATATGATATATCTGCACTTATCCATACATTTGCAAGCGACAAACTCTTAACAAATCGTTTTAGATGTAGGTATAGTAAGATTAGCTATATAATTTCACAAAGTGATAACATTTTGTATCACTTGTTGCTTGTTTAGATATATACAGTGTGTTTCATAAATATACCGACTAACTTTTAGATGTGGTCGGGGACATCAAAACAAAAATTTCTTGCTTTTATAAACAAATGTCCGGAAACGGTTTGTCATGATACAGGATTTTTATGAATATCTACAAACGTTTCTGTCGATTTTAATGAAATTTTCAATGGTTGATCGTAACTTTATGACGCATCATTTGGATGTAAGTATTACAGTTGATACAGTAATTCCAGGGGCGTGCTGACGGGGCAACCTCTGGCAAAAAATAATAACCCGAATGTTTTTTGTACTTGTACTTACCTAACTTTTTTAGATAAAGAAACTAAAACACATCTTTTTTACTTGAGTGTTTTGTGCATCTTGATTCGTTTTCGAGAAAAAAAATTTGAACCATACAATAAATATTGATCTAATTATCTAACATGCAAATTTATTCGGTGTATCTATGAAACACACTGTATATATTATGTTTCTAATTTGAATTATTATGAAACCCTGATCCCTCTCTCTACCTGACAGTAAGTTGGTGAACACAGGTCCGTAATTATATCGCTACGGTACTGAGGTGGACATTATAACTTAAGTTTTCTTGGCTTTTCGGCTAATTTGTCCAATATTTCTTCAGGGGTAGGAGTCATATCTCTGTACAGATCTTCTTCTTCTTCTTCTTCTTCTAATGCTTCATGCATTATCGAACGTCGGTCAATGTCGTCTGGTCCCGTATCCACTCTCTCCATCTCTTCCTGTCCCTCGCTATTGTTTCAATCTCCTCCAGTGTCACACCACTGCACTTTTCTCTGCTATTTCTTTAATTTGGTCGATCTATTTTTTCCTGGGCCTGTTCCTCCGATTTTTCGTGGCTTTCCCGCTACCGTTAGTCTCCTTGCCAGTCTATTTGGTTCAATTCTTGTCAGGTGTCCATCCCAATTCAGCTACCTCTTTTTTATTTTTCATTGTATTGCCTCTTACGCAGTAATTTCTCTAATGTCCTCGTTCCTTGCTCTATCCCACTTAGTTTTTCCTGCTATTCTCCTGAGATGTTTCATCTCCATAGCATTTATGTTGGCCACGTCTTTTTCGTAAGTGTTCATGTTTCGCTGGCATATGTTATTGCTGGTAGCGTTGTCATATTATATATTTTCATTTTCACCTCTAGAGCTATGCCTTTGTGGCTTAGAATTGTTTTATTCATGGTGTAGTAGATTCCTGGCGATTTGTTCGCTCTGTTTGCTAACTCTGCTTCTATTTTCCCATCCTCTGTTACTACACTTCCAAGGAATTCGAACGTCGTTACTCTCGCCAGATTTTTGTTGATACATTTGATGATGTCATTATTGGTTTGATCTTCTTTTTGTTTCTCATTTACTATCATGGTTTTGGTTTTATTTATGTTCACTTACATTTTCATATTTTCTATATCGGTAGTCCATGCATACACCATGATGATTATGAAAAGCAGAGGGCTTACACTGTCGCCTTGCTTGATCTTTTGATCTTGATCATTTCAAGCACCTACGATCTCTGCTCTTCCAGCTGTACCTACCTTCGCCTTGACTGTTCTATATTAACTTCGTATCAGTTTCTTATCCACGTTCAGTTAATTTAAAATTCTCCATATTGCCTTCTGTCTACTGAAACAAACGCAGCCTTCAGGTTCAAGAACGTTAGGTATACCTAATCCCATTCTTCCATTCTTCTTTCGATTATGTTTCTGATTATATTGTTTGTCTGTTTGGTCTGAATGCTGCCTGTTCTTCCTCCAGTATTGGTATAATTTCTTAACCTTTTCACTAATAGGCAGTTCTGTGTGTATTTTGAAACTATTGTTTGGGCTAAACATATTGCCCTATAGTTTTCGCACTGTGCCTGTAATCCTTTCTTGTAAATTGGTACTATTAAGTTGTTTTCTCAATCTTTCGCTATAATTTGTTCTTCCCATTTTTGTCTACAAATCTTGCAATACCATTCCACTCCTTTTTTACCCATCCATTTTATCATCTCCGGCGCTATGTCGTCTTCTTTTGTATTGGATATTCTGCTTCTTCCATCCTGATTGTTTGTTCCGTTTTTATGTGTTGTGTTACCTCATCTTCCCATTCTTCTGTCGCGTTGTACATATTTTTATAGTGATTTTTCCATATTTCTAGTTTTTCCTTTGTCTGTTTGTAATTACCCTTGGTTATTTTTTATTCCTTTTGTGGCTTTCCTTTTCCTCCCTCTTAATCTCTTGATTCTCTTCCAGAACTCTCTGGGATTTATGTTGTATAGTTCTGTTATCTCTTCACCCATCTTCTTCTAGGATTTCCGTTTTTCAGCCTTGATTGATTCTTTCACTATGTTTCTCTTCCTTTTGTATCCTTCCTCGTCTGCTATTCTTTTGTTTGGATGTATCTTTTCCATCTTGTTTTCTTTTCCTTCACTAGGTACTCTTCTTATGTCTTCTGTCCACCAGCTTGTCATTTCCGTGTCTTTATTTTGTTTTCCTACTCCACAAACCTTCGCCGCTACTTTCTTCAATGTTTCCTTGAATGTTCTCCATCTTTCCTCCAGTTTTCTCTTATTTCTGTACAAATGCAAGAGTGTTAAACCATTTAGTCTGTGTTCTTTCTTATGGCATTTTTTAGACTGCGTAATACGGAAAAAGTTTGTTCATTTTCCGTGGTAAATACAGGTAGAACTGCCAGTACCTATAGATAACAATACCTTGATATTGGAGGATGGAAAATAGGATTTTTCCAATACATTTTCGGGATAGACTAAATAAGGTAATTTCAAGAAGTCATAACAGTTTTATTTTAGTACATAAATTATACATAATGATGAAGTGGTATCCCAAAGAGGTTCTCAAGCATCACTTGCCGTTATTGGAGAAACTGTTTCCCTCTTCCAGTGTTATCCCCTTGCGATACGCTGCACATCTCGGTTAATTTCTAGTTTTGTATAACTGGAATGAGGACGGTGTGAGGAGACACACGCTCCAACAATAGAAGAGATCTCTATCACACCTTCAAGTGCTCTAGGGAAACCACTCTTCTTATTCATGTTTGAACCTGCTGAGGTTCTCAATCATAAATCTTCTTTCGGTGTCATCCTGTTGAGATGCGCTGCAGATCTGGTTTCACGGCCACTTTTAGATGAATGAACTGAGGATGATGGAACTAATCTTTTCCACCTCAAGTACTGTAGACGACCCATTCTTCTTATTTACATTATATGGGTTCTGCGAATACAAATAAGGAATAAAATGGTAGTAAAAGAAGTACCACTGGAAGTTATTAGAAATTTTCCAGTCTCATTACGTTGAGATACGCTGCAGATATGACTCCAGTGTAGGTGGATTGAGGATGGCGTAGAAAAGTTAGCCAAGTATTTGAACGGGTTTCAACATTGGAACGAATCTGTTCCACCCCTAGTACACTGAAGGTAGTGCTCCTCTCATCCAGGTTTGAACCCGAATGCTCCTCAATTGAACAGTAGGTTGCGAGTAAAACGTTTGGCCTGCTTCAGCAATGCCATGACGAGATGTTATCGTTTCTGAAGAGGAATATCTGTCTTTTACGAATTATTTTTGTGAAAGTGGTAAGGACCGCATAGGCAATAGGCGGTTGTTATATGTTCGATCAATTTGCGTTATTACTTACATTACGTCTAGCTGAAGGAACACCAAGCAGCAATTTTTGGATAAACTTTGCTACCACAAGCTTCATGCTTTAAGCAAAATTTAATACCAATGCTTTGTATTGGCAATTACTGCTACTTTGTAGATATATCCACTGTAGGACCGATAGTTTTAGATCTTGTAATGAATGAACTATACTTCTTCTTCCTTTATTAAAAGAACTCCTAGCTGAAGGCATGCAAATTCTTAATTGAAGAGCATTAATCCCAAATTTTGCAAGACAAAGTCAAAATAACGAATTGAACATCAATGTTTATTATGTACTACCTACCTACCTCTACTGTACAATCCCTGGTATTGGACGGACTGTTGCCTATGCTAATGACAAAGGAATTGTGGTACGTGGCAGATTTGAAGAGATCGTATCAGTTTTTGATGCAGAAAGTTTTAAATCTAGTGGAAGCAAGGAGCGGAGAAGAGGGTCTGTCTGTTAATCCAACAAAAACGAACCTCATTCTCTTTTCACGAAGAAAAGGGCTGATAAAGCTAAACGACATAGCAACGTACGGCACCAAGTTACAGATAGTGGGAGAAGGCAAATATTTGGGCATAACGTTAGACCAAGGGTTGACCTTCAAACCACACCTACAGAAGACAGCGAAAAAAGCTACAAAGTCCTTGTGGGCCTGTAGGCTAGCATTCGGAAGAAAGTGGAGCGTATCTCCAACGATGATCCACTGGATATACATCAGAATGATGAAACCGATCATTACATATGCTTCACTGGTGTGGTGGCATAAAACCTTCTCCCAGAAGAACATACAGAAACTTAGCAAGGTGCAGTGAAGGGCTTGCCTTGGAATTACGGGGCAAATGATAACGCCCCTACGGCAGGTATGGAGAGTTTCTTGAACCTGCGCCACTAAACCTAGTAATTGGGGCAAAGGCGCTCAGAGGGGCATACCAGTTGAGACTGTTTAAGACAAAAATCTTACTCGGTACGACTGGGAGAATAATTCCACTAAAGTAAAGCTGAATGGAACTGTACATTACACAGACGGTTCGAAAACCACTAAGGGCACTGGCTCTGGAGTGTATGGAAGCAATGGACGAGGACGGGACTGCAAAATCTTTACAAGCCTAGGACAAAAAGCGGCCGTGTTCCAAGCCGAGGTATATACAATCCCACAGCGGCTGCTCAGCTAAGAACCTTACCAAAAGGAAAATCTTTATAATTACAGACAGCAAAGCAACGATTGCAGCAGTAGATTCATATGTGGTATATTCAGGGCTAGCCCTTAAATGCACACAAATGCTAAAGGCACTAGGCAAGTGTAACATAGTCACACTAGTGTGGGCAGCTGGGACGGCCGGAATCGCAGGTAAGCAGGTTGCTGACGAGCTTACGAGAACGGTAAGCGCAAAACCACTCATAGGACCCGAACCGGCCTGTGGGATTACATATAACACAGCCAAAAAGGAGATTCAGGCAATACTCACGAAAGAGCATTGCAGACACTGGTCGAAAATCCCAGGACAGACTCATTCCAAGATCTTTCTGGAAACCCCAAACGGAGATTTAGCAGCGTCCATCTTCAAGTTAAGCAGGACGAAGATAAAACTTGTGACAGAGATGGTCACAGACCACTGTCGCCTGAAGCGAAACACCTGCATAACATGGGACTGACCGATAGCCCGATATGCAGGGATTGTGGTGAGGAAGAAGGAACGGCCTATCACGTTATTTGCCAATGTGAGACATTCACAAAGGCAAGGGAACACCTACTTGGAAATGAAAAGATTACACAAGAGGAAGTAACAAAGATTCGACCTATTAAAATCCTGGACTTTGTTAAAGATACAGGTATTTTCTAAGGGTAGACAACAGTGGGGAGCACAATAGAGTAAAAGGTCGCAGTGCAGGAACCAATTAGGACCACCCCTGGCACAATAACAATAATAATGTACTATGGTAGACAAAAGTAATGTTCTTCAGATAATAATAATAATTTATAAAAAAGCCTTCTTATATACATATAAATCTTCGGTTGTTTAACGCTAAGTCACATTATCCGGGTCTTACTTTTACCTTATGCTTTTACATAGTACAGTAAAATGGAAGTAGTTAATTAACTGCAAAACGACAAAGTTTGCCACATCAGCTAAGAATAAAAACGAATAATCACCAGATCACCAATTGCGGCACTAAATCCCGTAGCTGTCGGACGTTTGTTTTTTAAAGCACAATTTGAAATGACTGTGTCAAAAGTCGGCAAGAAACTCTTCGTTCACCTCCAATGTTAACGTTAGTGTATGATGACATATTAAATGTTCTTGTCTTCTCACAGGATATCAAACTATTGCTAGTGGCGTTATGGCCAATGTTATCCAAAGTTGGTACTGGAAAAATGCCATATTGTAGAGAATAAACAGGCAAACTTAAGGCGAAATGAGATCGCCAAGGCAACACCCTGCTTTGGACAGAATTTTACTTAAGACGGAGGATAGAGACTAACCCACTTTGAAATGGCTACTACCAAAACAAATCGATCAATTTCAGTTGCAGGTCGTCTGGCCTCAGCAACAAAAGAAAAGGCGAGCTTAACACAAGCGCACAGCAAAAGAGGGAAAACAACGTTAGACTGGTTCAACGCTATCCTCCAATTCAACGATCCAGAGGTAGCCCCTCCCGATGAGGTAGAGAAGCGGATAGGTGACGGCAGCTATCGGATGTTTTTTTCGACGATTCTTGGAGGTACAGAATTCCTGGGAAAATCTAGGCAGTTGATGTGTTTTCCACACAGCTATCAAGGATTAGTCTAAAAGGAGGTTGATAGTTTTCAGCATTGGAGAAAAAACTAGGCGTAGCTATAGATTTTCGGCTCTTAAAGTGGGGGTTAGTAACCTTTCCGAACTAGAGGTGTGTCCAACGTGAGTAACTTACCTGGACCTATTAGGTACGGGTTTAGATCAGTTTGCAAATATCGGTGCGTGGCGATGTCGATTAAGTAAAGACAACTATTGTTTACATACTTACACGAGCATGAAAGAGTATTTTATACAAATAAACCTGCCTTCAAGAATTACTTCAATGCTCTGCTGTCCAATACATTGAACCTTAAGAGTGTATAAATTAATGCAAGCATAAGTAGTGGTCCAACTTCACGGCCTTCTTATTATTTGAAGAAGGAAGTGCCTGATTCTTCAACTAGATTTTGCAGACGAAAGGCTTTCGTGCTCTGTAGTCTAATATTCTGAAACTTAAACCTTTAAGAGTGTGTAAGGCACATAAAACGTCGAATTAAAATCCACAGCATTCCTTTGTTATTTGAAGAAGAAAGTGCTTGATTCTTCAATTTCGTCTTCCTTTTAGACTTGCACAGCCCATTTAAAAATTAAGCAAAATAATTCTAAAATTACTTGTTAATTTAGTACCTATAACGATTTACTTATATACCTGTGTCAAAATCCGTGAAAAAGTTGAACATGCTCATCAATTTCGCTAATTAAATGGACGGTTATTTTTAGTATTATTATAATGTGTGCTAAATGCGTTGTATGTTCTGTAAACTTCACATCTTCCTGCAGCAACCTTGAAGAAAATTATTACTAATTTTAAGGAATTTATACAATTCATAATATACTTTTACATAAGCAAATATATGTTTATTCTATTAGATAGGCACCTACCTTAGTTTCTATTAGGTATTTTCTGTGACCCTCTACACGAAATGCTAACTCCATAACTGGTGTGAATGTTGAGTGTGTGTACCTAGTGATAAAGGGTGAAATATGGCACTGCCCAAGACACTCAAAATCTATTACGGATTTACTTTGATAAGTCCGAAACACAAGCTTCTCACTTGATAAGGTATGTGTATTTTATCTGTGGTGAAACTGAAGTGACAATGCACACTTTTTGAATAAAAACTCATTTTAAAGGTGTAGTTTAGTGTTTATGCTTTTCACACCTTTCCCTTTTATTTTCACTTCTGTGATTTTCCCACAGATCAGTTGGAAGAATTATCCGTAGGTACTAAATAGCATTGACTTTAGTTACTTAATTGTATGGTGTGTGGTCTGATTCTATATACAGTGAATAGCATCGGTAAGTAAGTACTTTGTAATACTTCTCCATTCTTTTTTGTTTGTCTTTTTATTAATGTAGCCAAAATTAATGCCATGGTGTCATCTTAAAACTTTTCGTCTTGGTCATCATATACTGATTAATTTATGTACGAGAGGTGAACCCTGTTTATGATTATATTGTTATTGAACATCACTCTCACATATGCTCCAAGCCTCAAACATCTTTTTCTAAAATTTGCGACGGTTTCCATTAATATAATCATCATCTTCAAATTTTGTTCTTCAGTTCTGCGAACTAATAAAAAACATTGAGTCAGCTAGTCTTGGGACCAAGCTGAAAGTCCAAAACCAAAAAAGGATGTCATGTGGACATTTCCCTCTTCCTTTTTCATTGATCAATCATATTTAATTAGAGCTGAATAATAATGGTTTGACCCTTTTGTTAGTCGTCTGTAAACAAAATACCTCCATCATAATGGAATCGACGACTGGACATTAAGCTTTCGAGGACGATGAGGTTATCGATATGCCAATCCATGCTTTGTATTTTTGAATCCCGACTCAAGTTTTATTAACAACCACAAACTCGTCAACAAAATTATCTGAGTGTTGTCTAAATCATTCTAAATTTTAGAGCATTTTTGTTCAACTGTCTCAGCAGTAGATATTGCAACGCCAATCATTTTCTGTGCAACTATCTCAATTTGACCACACTGAATGCCTAGTTATCAAAGTATAGAAATGTGGTCCTTGGATTCGCACAAGAAATGAGTCGTGCTTTCTAACTAATAAAAGCATTTTCTCAGTCGTTTTGAAAGACATCAATTCATTTTTCTCTTTCCGAATTGCTCCTCGCGGTATTTTCCCAGTTTTCAATGCTTTTACACTCTTGTTGCCATCTCTCCAGTCCTTATGTTCCCCTATATTCATACGTTTTCGCTACAACCACGCGCCGGTGGTTCTCCTCTCACTACCATATTCTGAGTTCTTAGGTACATGTTACCTTTATGGCAACTAATTTCGATACTTTATTCGTCTAGATCCTGGATTCTGGATTACGATGGGAGGGTGGTCAGAAGTCCACGCGCACATGGGCCACCTATTCGGGCCCGTTGTGCTGCGTCCCTGATTTAGAGTCGTTCGACCCCGCATCATTACTCAATCCATCCCACACGTGAGATAAACCTGAGGATGCTGGACGGGGGAGCGGCTCTAATCGTAGCCATGTCCGGCCAGGAGTCCCCCAAGATGGATCGTCTTAATTCGACAAGTACGGGACACTCACAAAGTACGTGTTGCACCCTCTCGTCGTCTGTGTAGCATCCTCTACAGGATGGTGATTCGACTAAGATCATACGCTGCATGTTCTTGTTAAGTTTACAGTGCCCAGAAAGTATGCCCACAAGTAGCCACAGGTTCTTTCTGGATAGCCCTGTGCCTCTTGCGTAATGGCATTCTGACATCAAGTTCCACCTAACCATATGCCGGGCTTGAGTGTCTTGATTTATTAAGTTGTTTACAGTTGATACTGTAAGTGGGAGAGCCGGCTACGGACCATAAAACAGTTGTTTTGAGGCCAGTCGGGCTAACTTATCGGCTTTTTCATTGCCTCTTGTTCCAGCATGCCCTTTAACCCATACAAGCTCAAGGGTGTTGCTGTTTGTCACTTGCTCTAGTATTTGGTGACACTCTGAAACCAGCCTGGAGGTAATTTTATGTTGACCCAGTGCCTGAAGAGCGGCTCTGCTGTCACTGGAAATTCTGATACTTTTATTCTTTATGTTGTGCATAAGAATTATTCTTGCACTGAAGCGTTATTCCTGCTAGTTCTGCGTGGAAGGCAGTCGAAATTTTGCCTAGTGGTTGGCTGATATGGAGGTTCAGTTCTTTCGAATAAATTCCAGTGGCTGTTCCTTCCATAGTTTTAGATCCGTCCGTGAAGATGGATATGTCTGGTTGGGATGCCACTTCCGCATCAAAGAAGATGCGGTCGTTTTTTCCTAGTATAAATCGAGGGATGAGTGAGTCAGATAGCCTCCCCTCTAGGATAGGCAGTCGCTTGACTGCCTCGCCCAGAATTCGAGAGTGGCCCATCTCAATACTCTGCTGTTCAACAACCCTTTATTTTTCAGAGGCAAGGCTGCCACCGTCTCTCACTACCATATTCTGAGTTCTTAGATAAGTACATGTTACCTTTATGGCAAATAATTTCGATACTTTATTCGTCAGTGTCTTTGCGATCCATACTTTACAGCGTCAACCCACGTTTCGACCATTTAGACCAGTAGATCAGGGCACTATTTTTAGACACGTTTTGGCCGTCCGATTGTCGATAATTTGCAAAGCTGTTTGTAGTTTATACGTAGCAATATTTAAAGACCTGCGTACAATTATCGCCAGATTATTCTCAAAATCCACTATAGCCATTTTTCAACGCATCGTCATAAACTATATTTTACGGGGAGCGGATCCAAAGACCGAATACTCAGTGGCGGATTACCACCTCAGCGGCCCCTAGGCACTTATCAGTTCGTGGCCCCCTAACATGAACCACAGAACCAAGAATGTATAAAACCGGACCCCTAAATATCTTGATAAGGAATTTACTATTGCTCATCATTTTTTCTGCATTTATTATCTTGGAATCTAAAATGATCTTGACCTATAATTCATTTAATATTTTCCCACTATACAACTTGTATGATGGATATTAAATTAAAATCGACTAAAACAAGCAAAACCTGGCCTGGTAAAATTTGTGTATTCTTTCCTACAGGCCGTTTCAGATCAGTTCAATTAGGTTCAGTTCTGATCTTTTCGTGAGAATTTCGAAGATTCAAAACTGAAAAAGGGAAAAAGATAAAAAAATTATCTCCAGAACAAATTCGTCATAATTTTCGTCAATGCGGTTTGCGTTGCGGCCCCTAGACATGTGCCTATCGTGCCTAATGGGTAATCCGCCACTGCGAATACTGTGCTGCTTTCACACTATAAATGAGGAAAAAGGAAGCTTCCACGAATGATCTTTTTTGCGGTGAAATAGCTGCGCTCCGTTTTCATCTAGTACTGAGACCCTTTCTGGCTTAGCGATGCCACTTGCAGTATCTAGCCGCAGAATTGAATGCAGTTTGCATGTCAATAGAGAACCTCTTCCCTCTAATAAAGGAGTCCCTATTGCAAATGTCCTTATTAATAGTGACGGCACGTTGTCTTAATATGGTACATTATTGTTGGTTGTCTGGAACACTTCACCGCTTCAGTCTTGGAATATATAATTCTATATTCAATGCTTCAGTGCCGAAGGATTTTTTCTTTCCATCTTTCGGACCTTTATCTTCCGTACTGCTATTTTGTATTCTGGCTCCTTCGACCTGCGACCTTTACTGTTACGGATCTTACTGTTGCGATGAGTTCCTTAACAGAATTTCCCTGCGTTGCTAACGATGACTTGCGTTATTTTCCACTTAATTTCATTGTTGACCTTGTTCTACCTTAACCTAACCTTTTGTTGTTACCCAGCAAACACACATATAAAACATACATACAACATATATAAAATTGAAGTAAATACCCCTACATATGCTTTTTTAGATATTAAGTATGTAAGTATTCTTTAATAAAGTTATATAAACCGTATGTCACAGATTACGTATATTTTACATAATAGTATAGAAACTTAAGGATATTTTCATTAGGGTTTCCACGGATGTATATTCTGTTTGTACTTTCTTCTGGAATTTCTCCGTGTTGGTTTTTGTGTAGAAAATGTCTACGTTTCGATTCCATCTGTAGAATCTTTATCAAGACGTTTTTATTAATTCTGAAGTTTATCAAAATTTAATTTTTAATTTTTAAGGATATTCTATATACAGAAATTCATATAATATATACATACAGTAATTACATATTACTCTTGAAATTCATCTGCTGTCATATTTATATGATTAGATTTATGTACGTTATATGTAAGAAGTATTACATATTTTTTATGTAACCTATGCCTTCTGTAAATATAATTAGAAATTATCATTAATTCATTACATATATTGTATGGTCGAAAATAAAGTCCGTTTCTATTTGCGCCGTATAAGTAATCGCACGCGCGTGTTTTCTATAACGCAAAAAATTGTAATTCACGTATCTTTAATATTAGATCCGTATCGACTAATATGCGTCTAATTCTAATTTATATAGAAAATAAATAATATAAAATAAATTAAATCCTGGCCATTTTTAACATAAAGGTAGGTATAATCATTGAATACGACTTTACTTAACGATATAATCAAACAAAATTTAAACTAATAACGCGAAACAGCGCAAAGTTACGAAGGACGAAATAAAAAGAAGGGATGTTTCAGATTAGCGACACATGTCGGATTTCGGAATTTGCAACGCCCACCCGCAAAAGTGCGAATCTGGTTAAGGGAAACTTTTCAAGCATATATCATAATAAACTGTCGACTTTCAGTTCAGGTAAAAACGGGTTCGTGCATTAATTAAGTTAATTAAAAGTACAGTTACACGTAAAAATGTAATTTTTCCATTTTTTGTATGGAACTGCTTAAATCATTTTTTACATTGATAATAATTAATAATTAATGCTCGAGTAGTTGCCATTTGGTCATCGCAACGCTTTTACAACTAAGTAATATTTTTTATGTAAATGTTACATAAAATATATATAAAACGTATATAAATTCATGTGCTACAGATACAGAAGAATTTACATCTAATAGACACATATATATATTATTTTGAAAATTGCTGACATCCTGATGAGTTGATGACATTAAATATCTCTTATTTTTCTTCCAGTTTTATATAAATCTAAAAAGCTCTTACATAAATTATATGTATTTTATATATAAATGTGTTTGCTGGGTATGTTCCACTCCCTAGGACACTCTTCCCAAATTTTTTAATTCTACGCAGAGATATAGGGATTTTTAGAGACCTGAATTAGTATTTTTTTGTCAATTTCGCCTCAAAATAATTTTTTCCAAACTTACCTTGTTAATAAAAATAAGTAACTCCACTAATTCTTTAAATAAATATATATGTTGCACCAAGTGTACCAACAAATATTTTTCCAGCTTCCATAACTTCCGAAATTTCAATATTAATTGCCCGTATAATAAGGGTTATCTATGTACTTCAAATTATGATATTATTGTTTACAAAAATATTTTCCAATTTGCAATTAAGTGCTAATTTAAATAATTCAAACATTCATCTATAAAACGAACCCTTTGTCTACTGTTTTCCAAAAAAAATTACTTAACATAGATTCATTAGTGCGAATTATGCAACCTATTGCGTTTAATTTAATTATGGAAATGTATTTCGAATGCGGTAAGTGTTTTTTTACATAATTTATTTATACATGAAATTTCTAATTTTCTTAAAAGACATGAGATGTCGCTATCTCAGGGCTAACTTTTGAAATAGAGGCGTGACCCCAATGGTATGTGGGTGTCGTAATAATTATTTACATACATACGATGCCTTAACGTCCCTCAAATATATTGGTAATATTTTATTTGTACCAGCAGATGGACCAACAAAATATGCTTTCATTGGTAGATTCAGTATGTAATCAATCGAAACAATTGTTGCCTAATAATGCAATGGTTTTTTAACCTTTCAAACACTTAAACTAATTTTATTACATGACATACATTTTTTGTAAAAGTTAATCTTTTAATTGTCTAATCTGCTCTGTTCAAATATTTGTATCTCATAGTCAGGAGTGGCCTGAGAATAAGTTGTAGGTAATAAACTTATATGCCATTTCTAGTTGGTTCCGAAATTCCCTGTCTGATTAAAGCTTGGTGTCGTATTTACATCCACCTTTGCACGTCGCGTTTATAGACCATGACCCAACTGTAAAATGTATCTATCGCTAATCAAAACAACGTAGCCACCATTGTCCTGCATGAGTTCCCTTCGCCACTAGTTTGCTGAATAATTTATGAGAAGATGTTTTAGATCATTTATGATACTTATGAATCAGAGTGTGCCTGAGTTAGATCCCTGAGACACTCCACACGAAATAACATCCTTAGAAACTAAGAATGATCTATTAAAAATAGAAAAGGCACATTGTTTTAGAATAGTGTTAGCAATAGTATAGAATTATAGATAGAGGGCTAGCAAGAATTCAGACGCAACCTCTAACAAAGAACGACGATATTTGATGCATTACTGCCGTTGGTTCATTGCTGTAATCACATCTTTCTCATTAGTGTGAAGTCCTATGTGATAACTGTGATTAGAGGAAATAAAGCTATAATTGGTTGAAGTGGATTGTATACAAACACTTGAAAAGTAAATGTAACGCGTTTACAATGGATTGTTATATTCGTGATTTTTAAATAGTAAGATACGAAGAATACCCTTATTTACTGAGATGTACATCCGAAAGTGTTGCTTTTAGTTTCTGTGATACAGACTTTATATAGGTACTTCAAGCGTAGATTTCGCTCTCTTTAACGGACGGTATATGAACATTAGTTTGTTTAGTGACTAAGTGTAAATGGCAGTTGTTTTATTAACGTTATGGATTTGAAACTTAACTACTTTACTACTTATAGTGTGGATAAATCGAATGACTCTATTTTTGTGCGCCATTGAACATTCGTGCGTTTTCGTCAGTTTGGCAGCAACTGAAAAGTACATACCGGTCAATTACAAAAAGTACATTCGCGCCGCCATGACACGTTATATTTCGCCGAAAACGACCAAAACACCGAATGCCAAAAATGTCAATAATCCATTCAACAAACCGGAGGAATGTAGCTGCTTGTTAAATAGAGAGCAAGGTCAGTTTCAAAGATTTTCGGTTGGCGATGTATTACTTTTTTCATTATTTTTTGCAATTTTATTATATTCAGTTTCGAAGGAAAATGAAAAGAAAATTAATGCCTTACTTATAATTATGTATAAGATGGCCATGGGAAAACCAAAATGGTCATTGTTCATTAATTTGGCCAGTATCAATCGTCATAACATTTTCTCCAATTGAAAATAAGTATTTAAAATATACACACCAATAGAACTAATCAAAAGGACTACAATCACATTTTTGCAGCCAATGCTTTGGGCGTGTTTTTCTAATTATTTACAAAAATAGTGAACATCAAAAATTAGTAGGTAAGCTAGTTATGTTGACTCAATCCCTATTTGACTCCTTACTTGTTCATGAGTATTATTTTTCTCCGTAGTCTCTGTGTATATGCATTAATGATCCCGTGCAGTGTTGTGACGTTTCGTCTATTTTTGAGAATCATACTGATTTACTCTCGATCCTATTGAAAAATCACATGTTGAAAGGAACAGGTAGGATGAGTTGTTTGAAAGAGTGGGCATGATACCCACACCCTCAGAGCCCAGAACAGGAAACTCTCACCAAAAAATCTATGATTGGCACAAATGCATTTTCGAGAATCTTGTCTAAATGAGAAACACGATCGTGTTTCCAAAGAACCCCGTTTCAACCGTTTCGGTCACCTAAAGTGTCACCTGTATTTAAAAACCGATGTATGGGAATCAATTTTGGTTGAGAAATCGAGTTATGAGGTCTTTTTTGGACAGTGGAGAATCTCAATTAGTTAAACTTAAAAAGTTTCAATTTGCTATTTGCTCAGTTCCAATGATTGTTAACTAAAAATTGCTAGAAAACGAGCAAATCTAAGGAGAACGTTGGACAAGAGATTAACTTCGAGGTTGTCGTGTGGACACCAGAATTACATTTCATGGTACATCTTTGGATTCACCGGGACAGAGTACTAAAACAAAGAGAGATGTTGACAAATGCTTCTTAGAAGGACAAGGATAAGCAGTTTTTTGAGCAACAGAATATTGCAACATTACAGACCCTACAAATTAAAGTTTGAAGCGTCACAGGGATCAATTTTAGGCCCACTTCTTTTCAACTCGTATACTTTTAATTTATCTATGTTAATATAAATTGCACTTTTCTACACTTGCTTTGTAGATTATAAAAAACCATTTGACTCAATACCACACAGCCGGCTAACATACGCTCTGGAAGTAGGTATACAAAATACCATAAAGAGAACAACTATACACCGAAACTAAAGATAACACAAACAATTTAAGACGTATCGATCTTCTCAAAGTTATAACACCCACATTTGGCCATTGGATCCTATTTCTTAGGTAGGTAATTCATATACTTTGCGTTTTGTTCGTTTATTTCTACGCTTCTTTTTCAGCTTCTTGTTTTGTTATAATCATTTAATTTCTTGTTGTTCATTACTTTAATATTCTGTACTATTTTAACTGTTATCTTAATCTCTTTTTGTATCATTTACATTTTTTCATGCACCCCTTCTTATTTTTTCTTTCATTTTGTCGGTTTATTCTTTGATTTTATGTTCTGTGCTTCAACTGTTCCGTCTTCTGCAATCACTACCTGCCTTAATTTCTTCAGCGAGATTTTTTGCTCTGTTCTTATTTGTCGCACTTCATAATTTACAAAGGTTAAATGAAAGTCTCCTATAATGTCCGAATATCCTTAGTTTTTGAGTTATTAATGAAAGTAATCTGTTCATCCTTTACTGTGGTTTATACCCGCGTTACTTAGACGGGATTCTTAGGATCACAAACTATTGATCGAGGAAGATCAAGAGCTTCTCGTACTTCTGACAAGGAACACATTATACAGGCTGTCGAAGAAGATCCAGGTATCAGCACAAGTTATCCTGGCAGGTGGAATATCTCAAAGTTCAGCATGTAGGATATTCAACAGACTGTTGATAATCTACTACGGCAAAACTTTTACCGATGGTTTATTACACAAACTGTCTCTTCTCATGTCAGTCAGTTCAGGTCAGACATCAGCATCAGTTTAAGAAGGTTAATGTGTTGTTCGCTGATGATGACAGCGTCTCTGTTGAAACGCGTTCGATTTAATAAATTTGTTTTGTAGTTTTTGATGATTTCAGTGTTGGGTAGTTCAATAGCTACTACAGTTCCAGTTCTTCCAGTTAATGTGTAGGGTGGAATTGTATGTGACGCTCTGGTAAGTTCATACGTTCTTCCAGCACGTCTTATGGACTTTATTCAAAACACTTTCGAAGACTTAATAGAAACTGAGTTGAGATCTGGCAAATTTTAAAAGATAATAAAGTCGAGAAGGACCTTATACAAAATATGCAAAGTATTTACGGAAATACTGAAAGCTAAAAAGAAAAGAGAAGTTACAGAATTTTTATGGCAAAGTCGGACTGAAACAGAAGTGTATTTTGATGGTTCAGTGTAATGACTTGATAATTTTTGGAGGGGTTGAGAAACAATAATTGTAAGAGAACAGACATTTTAATGAACCGTTGAAAATAGCACTGATAACCGAAAAACACAATAGATGGCAACCAGCCAGAATAAAGTTTATAAGCAATAAGTAAATGAGAAGGGAAATTAGAAAATGAAGTAACAAATAAAGATTAGCAAAAACTGGTAAAATGTAAAACAGTATAAAGAGCAACTTTTTAAGTAAGTGAAAGAATTGTAAAACCCACTCTAACATTATGTTTGTGATTATGGCCAGCTACACAAAGACAAAGAAGTAAACTGACACGTGTGGAAATGTAAAGCTTAAGAAAATAGAGGGGAAAACACGATGAAACAAAAGCAGAAGTCAAATACTTTGGGATAAATATGGTCCCTGTCGAAACAAACAACCATGGAGCAAAGTTAACTTAAATGCCTAGGACACGTGATGAGAAATACTAAGATATAAGGAAAAGGGAAAGCGGTAGAAAATGTCGACGGAGAAGTGAGAACAGTAATTGAGAAAGAGGGGCCAGATGGGAAAGCTCTTGACAAAGGATAATAAAAGAAGTGGAAGGAAATGTGGAAGAACAGTGTGAATAGAACATTATTATTATTGATACTAGAGGTGGTCCAATAGGTTCCCGCACTGCGACCAAAAGGTCGCAGTGCAGGGGGCACAATAGACCAAAAGGTCTATTGTGCCCCCTGGTGTTGTCTATCCTTCAAGAATACCTGTATCTTTCACAAAGTCCAGGATTTTAGTAGGGCGAATCTTCGTTACTTCCTCTTGTGTAATCTTTTCATTTCCAAGTAGGTGTTCTCTTGCCTTTAATGAATGCCTCACATTGGCAGATAACGATATGCATTAATGATCCCGTGCAGTGTTGTGACGTTTCGTCTATTTTTGAGAATCATACTGATTTACTCTCGATCCTATTGAAAAATCACATGTTGAAAGGAACAGGTAGGATGAGTTGTTTGAAAGAGTGGGCATGATACCCCACTCCCTCAGAGACCAGAACAGGAAACTCTCACCAGACCTTGGAAAAATCTATGATTGGCACAAATGCATTTTCGAGAATCTTGTCTAAATGAGAAAACCGATCGTGTTTCCAAAGAACCCCGTTTCAACCGTTTCGGGTCACCTAAAGTGTCACCTGTATTAAAAACCGATGTATGGGAATCAATTTTGGTGTGAGAAATCGAGTTATGAGGTCTTTTTTGGACAGTGGAGAATCTCAATTAGTTAAACTTAAAAAGTTTCAATTTGCTATTTGCTCAGTTCCAATGATTGTTAACTAAAAATTGCTAGAAAACGAGCAAATCTAAGGAGAACGTTGGACAAGAGATTAACTTCGAGGTTGTCGTGTGGACACCAGAATTACATTTCATGGTACATCTTTGGATTCACCGGGACAGAGTACTAAACACAGAGAGATGTTGACAAATGCTTCTTAGAAGGACAAGGATAAGCAGTTTTATAAATATGGTCCCTGTCGAAACAAACAACCATGGAGCCAAAGTTAACTTAAATGCCTAGGACACGTGATGAGAAAATACTAAGATATAAGGAAAAAGGGAAAGCGGGTAGAAAAATGTCGACGGAGAAGTGAGAAAAAGTAATTGAGAAAGAGGGGCCAGATGGGAAAGCTCTTGGACAAAGGATAATAAAAGAAGTGGAAGGAATGTGGAAGAACAGTGTGAATAGAACATATTATATGATACTAGAGGTGGTCCCAATAGGTTCCCGCACTGCGACCAAAAGGTCGCAGTGCAGGGGGCACAATAGACCAAAGGTCTATGTGGCCCCCTGGTGTTGTCTATCCTTCAAGAATACCTGTATCTTTCACAAAGTCCAGGATTTTAGTAGGGCGAATCTTCGTTACTTCCTCTTGTGTAATCTTTTCATTTCCAAGTAGGTGTTCTCTTGCCTTTATGAATGCCTCACATTGGCAGATAACGTGATAGGGCGTTTCATCTGCCTCACCACAACCCCTGCATGTCGGGCTTTCGGCCAGTCCCATGTTGTACAGGTGTTTGTTCAGGCGACAGTGGCCCGTGACGATTT